>JAMKCH010052919.1:0-21988 GCA_023653785.1 Ophioderma brevispina
GCCGATTTTGTGTGTGTGGCGCCATTTTTAATTCGTTTTGACCCATTTTAAATCAAAATGATTAGCCCTGTAGGTCTTATGGTAAGAGCTCAACAATAAGTTCATACGGCATCTTTCACAGTTACGAATATATATTTTGAAAATTACTTTTATGGTTATGATAACTATAGTAGAGCGTGTATGGCAGCCATTTGGAATTCTGTAGGTCAAATGATAAAAACATATCGATTTTTCCTTTGTCGAGGACCATGACCTGTTTGCCTCTTGTATATTAAAAAGGTGGAAAATTATGAGGTTTTCGCGGCAATTTTAACAACGAAAATATGCATTTTTAGGCGATTTTTTCGCCAAAATTATAATTTCGGCCGCCATTTTGTTTGTGAGTCAAAAATCCGGTGGCCCCCAAGCTTATTTTAAACAATATAGTTTATGCAACATAAAAAAACTAGTGGCTAGTGGTAGGAAAAGGAAACTGAGATAAGTTATGGACCTGGGATTGTACCTGTCTACCAGAGATTATCGGGAAGATAATAAACGGCCACTTAATTCATTCGCACAGGATTATTTCAGTAGCCCCTACAGGTTTTGAATTAAAGCCGACGATTAAGTAAATTTAATAGTTTTTTTGTTTAAATTATTAGTTCAAAAGGTTTGATATTTTCGATTATCAACAATTTCTTCACACCGGGGGGTAAGCAAACAGTGTCGTGCACTGGGTGTCTGTTGCCCGCCTCTTTCTCGGAGGCCGGGGTTCGTCGTATACCGTTAGAATAGAGCTAAGAGTACACAGAGTAGCCCAAGCTATGGGTCCACCGTGAGTAGGAATCTTACTGGCACTACACACCAAAAGACAGCTTGGACTGAGAGGCCTTTCAGATGAGCCTTGAATTGAACGCCGCGCCAAGTTTTACATTCCTTTTATGAAAGTTCACACCAAATCCTGTATTAAAAGCCACAATCAGCGATTCTTCAAAATATAAACAAAATTCGCTTCCCTATTTGTTATCAAACCCAGTTTTTTGCAGGTTGTATGGACTTGTTGTTAGTAAGACTAAATGGCTAAGCTTTAAACACACTGTATTTGTCAAGAAATGGGCGATTTTGATTGGTTTTTGTTTGCTAATAAAGTGGGAAACTATTTTATTAAGTAAACAAAACAGTCGACAATGGTAATTCAAGACCGCATTTAAACTGCTTTCACAAAGAGCCAGTTATGATATGATCCAGGATATGCCTCTCCTAACATTAGCTATTTGAGTGGACAAAATAGGTATTTTGGAATTTGAAAAAAAAAGCCTGATTGTGGCTTCATAATAGTTTAATTATTCACTTCCAAAACAGTGTTTAGAAAGGTGTCGTGCAAGTGTTTAAAGCCACAACGGTATTGTTTTCCAAATTCAAAAATGCCCATTTTGTTTCTAAAATAGCTAGTGTAGTATACAAAGCATTTTAAAGGTCTTGAAGACCCTTCTTTAGACTGTTTTGTTTCTAATAAAAGTCGGTCTTGACTTTTATTAGTAAAACATGCATAAACCTCTCCATATCTTGACAAATATGGCGTGTTAAACTTAATCACTTACAGGGATCTTTAATACAACATGTCCAATAACAACAGCGCAAAAAAAAAAAAACGGACTTTGATGAAAAATACAGGGGGCGATTTGTTTACATTTTGAAGAGATTTTGAGATTTTAAACATGTTTAAATGGATGTTAACAGATTTCAAACGGCAATTTCGGGTTTACTGAACAAAAGAGGGCGATATGACAGGCGGAGAGTCCAAACCAGACGGTATAAGACACGATTTCTAGAGTCAGTGATTTTTTTTTTTAAAGGGCCACTATGAAATTTCAAAAATGTCACTTTTGCGTTGGAGTTAAAGATAGTAAACATGATCAATTTAAGGTTGTTTTAAAGCTCACGTTTCAATTGATACAGAATTGTCGTTTGGTGCATAGGTGGTAGGTGCACAACAAGGGTGGCAGTTATGTCACATCCATCCTATATTATATTTATTTCTTGCAGTTTTCACACCATGTAAGTTAAAATGGAAGTAATTGTAATATGGATTAGATCAGTATGTTCGAATATTTTTTCGATCTTTTAGCGTATCCACAAAGTAATGGTAAGGGTTGTGGTGTGGTGTCAGGATTTATTCAAAGAGTGTGGCTGATCTTGGGCAGCGTGTATCCATGATACGGACGCTCCTAACATGGCCCGCTTTGAGGCTGGGCGGATTAGGAACAGTCAGGGGTTTTCACCCTACTCTTATTCGCCACTGGACTGCGATGCGACATTTGGACTCTTGTACAGGGAGAGGCTTAACGTCCCCTGCGAAGGACGGGATGCTTTCATGATCTCATTTGCCTAATATCCAAGTGAACCATGGAGGAGAGCGATATTCTGTATTTAAAGGTGCAACAAGAGATTTGAGGCACCCAGATATTGTGCCATAATAGTAATGTAATTATAGATTAGACACTAAATAGATCTCTTACCTTGTATTTGTGGCTACAGAAAGTCTTAAAAGAGAGAAAAAAAGGGATTTTGAGTTGCTAATATTTCAATATAAAACATAGGCTGAATTTGGTATCTTGCTCACTATGGCGGAAAGTAGGAAAATTTCACCATTTGTACCCAAAGAACATTTCTCAGCTTATCCTTTTAGATGGGAATTTTGATAGGAAAAGCTTTTCAGGGCAAAAATCAGTACTTTCAATTTTTTTGGGGACACCTGATATGTGAAATCTCTCGTTGCACCTTTAATCCAATAGCTGGTATACAGATCAAATCCAGAATTGATAGCACCCGAGTAAATCCCACCGGGATTCGAACGCAGGAATTTCGTTGGTAAATTTACGCCACAGGCAATCACCCTAACCGCTAGGCCACGCTCTCCCATACGATGCAGGACAGGATTGATAAAATGCAAGTATTATCGGTTCATGGCGTACAAACATGACAAATGAAGACGCCAAAGCTGACAAGAAAAGAACTCAAATTGATTTCGTAAAACTATCTCGACAAGCAAGGAAAAATAATCTCAAAACGATATTAAGAATATGCAAGGGTGTCACTACACTCTAAAATTTGTGTCTTGGATCTGGACATGTCTTCGATAATGAATGACCTAATGATCAAAATAAGACTCCCGAGGCCATTTTGAGACATGTCTTCCACTAATAAGTCAAGTGTCTTCTTCGCGTACCTAGTCATATAGAACGCCAAATAGGACATATCTAAAATAAGGTAAGTCAAGTCTCACGTCACACAAGGCATTGCTATAGCTTTTGAAGACATGTCCTTTGATGTCCGGTTTGAGACATGTCCCTTTTAGTCTGCTGTAAAACATGACTAACCGATAGACACGTTTCAAAACATGCCTCATTTCTCTTGGATCACGTCTTTCTGCAAGGCACGTCGTTCATAATCACATGTATGTTTTCTAGAGTCACATATCAGCTATACAATTAAGGACATTAGCTTTTTCTAAAAGACTGACTCAGGCATTTCCAGAGGAGTTGTTTGCATTGTACATAATACGTGTCCACATAATAATCACTGCGTAAAATAGTTAAGCTCAAATCGACGTCCTTCATAGAAATAGAAAATCATATTTTGTTATAAAATCCGGATTCGAAATTTTTATTATACGCAGTATGGTACTGTTATAGCACGTATAAAGGTTTACTACATGAAAACGCAAAATCCAATTTTAAACTTTGGAATTAAGAAGTTGAGGCGACTATAATATTCCAGACTATTTTCAATGAATACAGAAAAACTTATAATAGCTAAACAGACCATCAGAACGACCAAAAACAACTTAGATAAGCTCAATGAACAAAGAGATCGGAAAGAACTTAATTAAGTTTATAAATAGAGTATTTGCGCAAATCCCGAAATACTCTTTGAAAGGGGCAATTATATTCGACTCAAAACTTTGTGCATTCAGTTAGTGAACTGGGGGGGGGGGGCAGGTCACGACCCACCCGAATTTGCGACTTTTCTTGTTCCCCTCTTCTCTCACTCCTTCAGTCCCTCCCTGGCATGCACTAAGTCCAGAAAAGTAGCGATGACGTCATCAAACCAAGACTCATATGGGCACGAAATCGCTGGCCGGGCCAGCGACACCGCCGTAGCGTGCTATCCCGGGTCATGGGACTGGGGCCCGAAGGGCCCTGGGTTCGAATCCCACCCGAATTTGCGACCTGCTCGATTTGGGCATTTGGCATTTCCAAATGGTAATTTAGGGAATTCTTACGTGCATTTTCTCCGGCAGCTTCGGTCCCAGTGAAATTACAAAATCACCTCTTAACGGTCCCAGGAAATGAGATGATAAACCTACTCTAAATCTTTACGGGACATTCCATTCCAATAAACAGGGCCAGAAAAAAGAATACACTACCATCAGTGACATCATTAGTGAAATTATTGATTTTCAGTCAGTGTCATGATAGATTCACACCAGTCACCTAGAATTTTCTATTACTCTCTGAAAAATCAATAGTTTCACTAATGATGTAATCACCAAACCAAATATTGAATACTTTCTTGTCCCTCCTTGTAGACTTGACACAAACCACATCAATTCTATTTGCATTTCCTGGGACCTTTTAAACATTCGTTCAATAAATCTTAGTAATATCCTGATGGGTGAACAGATATAGCCTTTAGTCGAGTCTTTGTCCGATATGCGTCCTATACCGCTAGGTCTTTGAAAAAGACTAGCACTCGAATTGCGCCAGATGTTGATACCAATTTTAATTCACCGTTGCTGTTAGGGTGGCATGTCCTACCTCCTGACTGATGTGGAAATCACTGATAGAGGGCGTGTATAACTCTATAGAATGGCGCAGACGATGGCGGCTAAGCCTCATTCAATATAACAACTAACCCCAAATACCTGACTCTTTAATTCAATAACTATTTTGGAAGTTAAAACAGAGTGAAAAGCATAGTGTAAGCACGTAGCTTAGAATTATTTTAAATAAAATGAAAAGTGAAAAGTAAAATGAGAGAAAGAAAGAATTAATGACATTTATCAGAAAGAAAGAAAAGCTTCTTCTCTCTCGATTCCTAATTTCCCACACCTCGTAAAATGATAAACATTATTTCTGGTATTCGCAAGCCTCAGTAGTGGTGGAATTAAAAAAAAAAGTTTCTAAAATATCAGTAGGTCTAGACCGTTTGGAAATCCCCAATGCCCAAATCGAGCTGGTTGTTTTGACTGTTTAAGTTAGAACTAAACCTATGTTTCAGAAATACAATTTAGTTTGAACTAAACACGGTGTTTAATTCTTTATACATGTGTTTATTCTTGCGTTTAAGTGCTCAATTTAGTACTTACGTCCTTGCAAAAGTTTAGCTCCTTATACCTTTACTGTGGGAGTGATTATTACTTAAGAAGTGTTTAACCCTCGTCTACCAAAGGGGTTACCACCCCCTTCTACTTTATTGCGCCAACTAAAACCCCATATACCGAAACACTTCGTTTAGATTGTCAATTGAAATGTTACGCTCCTTTTCATGAAAACACAAACACCCACCGGGGTAATAGGTGAGGTAAGGGATGACCCCAAAGTGATTGCTGAGGTGGATCGGGGGATGGTTTATATGGTAACCCCCTCCCCTTTCGGGAGAGAGGTACCTCTACGCTTAGTATGACGCAGGAATATCACGGTCACTTGATTTTGCATACCAATGGTAGCCACGATCCTCCTCCTCTTTCCATTGATACCAAAATGAGTACCAACGTGCCTAGCATTACGTCAGAATGACGTCATAAAGTTTGTCGGCAAAACTGTCAATTTCCAAAGAGTACAGTGTAGAATGGGGGAAATCCAATTTTCATCAAAAAAGGTTAGAAATATCCGATTTTCATGCGTTTTTTTCGCTCTGCATGATGGGAAATGGCTAGTTTTATTTTCACAGACCATTGTAAGGCTTTAGAACCCTTTATATAATCATGTTCTTGAGTCAGTAAAATTGCAAAATCGGCGCGAAACTTTACAGATGGGCTTTTGGGGTGAAGGCTCTTCTATCAAGTTGGAAAGTTTACATACCTAGATCGAGCATCCCCCTTTATAAGTACTATATAGCCGAATTTTCAAAATTATTGTAGCCTAAAGTGTCACGGATCAAAGATATTTACTTTTTTGTAATTTAAATCAAATGGGAAATCAGGGGCAATGCCAGCTCCAGCTATACCTGGTCAGCAAGTACAGTGCACCAGAAGTGCGAAAGGACCTTTAAAGTTTACCCGATTTGGGGCATAAAATATCAGGTTTGGCTTTGGTACTCAGGTGTTCCCGGGGTGGTCTAGAAAGTTGCCTCTATTCATTACGTATAGTCCCCGGAAGCTGTTAGCCTGCTCACTGATTACTTGTTAATTATCTGTTGGTAAAATATATGGCAAATTAATCACGTACAGAAAGAAAATATTTCACAAGATAACTACTGTATGTTGAAACAATGTACCAGTAATTTATTTGTTTTCATGATGTCTATCAGCGCTACAGTTCGAAAAACCTAAAAAAAACAATAGCAATTAAATATATCGAGACAAAAAAAAAAATACAGTTGACACAATGCATGTGATAATGATCGTAGAGTGAATGATAGCATCCAGTAAACAATCAAGGTAGGCCATAATCTATATTCCAGCAATTTTAATCCAAGGGACTATGTCACTCTTGAACAGTTAACAGGTCCATGAAGTAGGACTACCCTGGGTTATGCCAATGAACGGACTTGCGCACAAAAGCTGCATGGGAAGCATAGCACCAAAATTCTGAAAATATACAATCATCGATTAATTGCTCCATTTATTTTTGTTGAAAAATAGCACTATATGGGAAGTAATTTGCACGATAAAAGAGAAAGAAACGATAGGTGTATAGAAAAACAAAAAAGGTGCAACGAGAGGATTTTGAGGTCAGTTCATCCAAATATGGTGTCATAGTAGTAATTTCATTATAGATTGGACACTCCTCAAAAGATTTCTTTCCTGTGTATTTTGTTACAGAAATGTCTTTTAAAATGAAACACAAGGTGATTTTGCGTTCTACTTCAAAATTTTAAAAACAGGCTGATTTCTATTTGCTTCTATAAAAGTGAGAAATTCACAATTTTTGGACATAAGAAATAATACTTAGCTTTTATCTTCAGATGGGTGGGAAAGTCCTTCCAGGAAATTTGCACTTTTTAGGTACACCTGCTAGTGAAATCTCGGTTTCACCTTAAAGACAAATATTCAGTGATTTGAAAAATATATTGAAATTTGCAGGAATAGCTTCAAAGGAAGGATAAGTTGAGAGTTCTCATCCAGCGTGTAGTATTTCTTGTAGTAGTATTGAAATGAAAAGGAAGGAGAAAACGGCAGTGTTCCAAGATACGATTCTCCATTCAATACGTGTGTAGTACGTGTCCGTCGGACAGTAATGACTAAATCTCCGATTCTGTATTATTAGGTTGCTTATTGGTTCTTATGCATTTGCAGGGTATTGTTAGGATACCTGTACACATTACAGACATGCTAAATCTTGATCTTTTGATGATTTTTCGATTGCTGATTTAGCAAATCACTGAAGTGTCTTTAAGATCGAAAAACCAAGCTTTTCGGTTTGAATGTTCAACGTTTGGAAAAAAGTGGAAATGAAACCGGTTTTTGACTTATTGAATGTGATAAACCCGGGGTCTTACACAGTGTCCGGTGCACTGATGCCTATCCGAATCTGTCGATTGTGCTTCTCAATGGAGTGCTGTGGCACTCATTTGTTTTCAGCAACTGTCCCAAATTGCTCGTTACAAGGTCACGGTTTCTCTCGTACATGTTTGCATGGTTACGGGGCTAGGACACTTCCTATGGGGGACACTCAGGTTCTTTACAGGTTATAGTATTCGAAAAGCTTTGTGTTCTGATTAAAACGTAGTCTTCGGGCCGATAACCTGTTTTACGATCGAAAACGTTTGTTTTTTTTTGTTTGAGAAAGAAAACGCATTACGAATTTGATAAACCCACGTTTTTCGATCGAAAACACAGGTTAACTTGCTTTTCAATGTGATAAACAATGGTTTTCTCGATTCAAATACCAGCTTTATCGAATCAAAATCTAGGGTTATGAGAAACTAAAGTTTTTCGGCCGAGAAACCTGTTTTTTTCCCGAAAACCTGGTTGGGCCTTCGGGATCGAATAATCAAAGGAGTTACAATATGCTCATTCACCAAGGACACAGTTAGGTGGGTTTTACTTGACATGAAGACCTTGTGTGATCTGTGGATATATATAATACCCAAAACCAGGGGGTTGATATTTTCTAAATACAGTTGGTGAATGAAAGCTATGAACTGTGCAAGGAAATTGCGCTTTACGGAGCTCCTAGTGATATAGGGTTTTCGAAGGAAAAATAGGTTTCCTCTTCTATCGTCCAATTGTACATTAACTTGCCATTACAGTATTATCTGTTCCATGATTAATTAAAACTCTATGCTTACGAAAGACAATAGGGTGTATTGATCCAATCCCATAATGCGCAGTGTTTTGGGAAATTTTCACCTCCATAAGGTTATGTGTTCCCACAAAGAACCCTATTCATAACACATTAAACTCTAAACTTTTATGTGATATTTAGCTAAAGCGTTATATATCGGGAATTTTAAGCACGATAATGAGATGTCTATGTTATTCTTAATTAAACTGGAACAATGTTTATCCCTAAGATAGGTGCCTGTTAATGTTGTAGGGAACAGTGCAATGCCTTTAGGATTGGTTCAAAAACACCCTCTGACGTTAAAGACTAGGAGGTGAAATCACGTTCCATTCATTCCTGATACTAGCCTATAAACAGAGTGTTCAATGTGACTGGTCACACATAAATTGGTTCCATAATGATTGGCTCTCGCAAATTCCTTTCGAATCTATGGGAGGGCCATATTTACGTAGGGGGAGGGTTTTGAGGAGAATCCGAGAAAATGTTGAGCGCGGGGCGGGTGGGGGTGGGGTGGGTATGAAAACTTGTATGAAGCGAGAGGGGGAACATGAAATTTTAATGCAGATATATTGTCAAAAATCCGGAGGAATGAGAAAGTACATCGCCGGATAAGGAATGAAGGACCGCCCTCATGTTTTCATGAGAACGGATTAATTTGAAACGTTTTGCATAATAAAGCGAACATGCTCAAAAGTTTACCTTTTTTTTTTTTAATTTTTAATTACTTTACAGAAAATTCCCCAAACAAGTCGGTTTAGGTAAGTGATTAAACGCTTCAATGGACAATTAAAAAGGCCAGATTAAGCCTTCCACCCCAAGAACCCCCCATGTCGCGTTGCAAGGATGTCCGCTATATTAATAGCAACGTATATGAGTGTGCGTTATGTTCTTGGGGTTGGAAAGACCTAATTTTGCATTTTTGGTTTCTTGGGGGCCGGAACACTAAATGGGATTGCCAAAAACAACAACGAAATTGTACATTACCAAAACCAATACATATCACATATATGGTAAGGCATGCTAAAGATCAAGGGCTCAGTTCAGTAACCCTGGATGAGCACATGTTAAACAACAGATGACCATGACGTCCGGGGTTATCATAAAGCATACTAAAATACAGGGAGTATATTGCTCAATCAATGGTGAATGGTACAGACACTGACTGTGGCGTAATGGGACATGTAAGTCTATAGCTCCTAGGTGCAGTTAACTTGGCTCATGATATAAATTAGCGCGTCCATGGGCCATTGTTGTTTGGAGTTGCTTGGTGGAAGACGATTAATAAGTCAAATCTTAGCAGCATAATAAGCTATAAAGGTATTTGGTATTGTTATAAAGGGCTGCCTCATGTAGCCTCTTGTAGCTATGAAGACAAAAGGTAATCTATAGGCGTAACTTACAAGCTCCACGACAAAGGGCAAGCTAGCTGTTGCGTCATATAAGTAATCAAAGGTCATTGAAATGGAGGGCCTGCTCTTAAGCTTTGCTTTTTCAGAGAGCATGCCCCTGAAGTTTCTCAGACTTTCTCATTTTTTCTTGATAAAAGGATTGGGGATAAAATACCTGCGTACATGACAAAGTAGTTGTCAAACACAACTCAGAAAATTGTGGTGAAATATAAAATATTATGATTATAGAGGGCCCTCCTTCTCTCCTTATCCGGCCGATGTCCTTTTTGATTGGAAAAAGCGAAGGGGAACAGCACATTTTTTCGCTTTTGAAAAAATCCTCAACTCCCCTGGCGTAAATTAATGACCGATCCCTGCAGGTTATTAGTCAATTAATGGACGATATCTTACAGCAAATCATGTGTAATAAGGAACGCCAAAATCAAGGACTAAAAACCGATTTAAGACCCGTTCTCATTTAGACATTGATGTCTTGCATGGAAGCGACCATGGATGTGGCCTGGGATCCAGTCTTGCCAGGTGCAAGGGCTTACTGAAGTAAAGACGCGTCTCAAAACTGTATGGCTTCACGGGGAGTGTCTTACAACGTGTCTCCATACGAGCACTTGATGATATTTTCGTTGATATTTAGACATAAATCACGAGGATAGAGCTCCGGTGCTAAACTAGGATTAGGGACTTAACTTTTACAGTGTGGGTGTCATATAGCAAATCGCAGCAGCGGTAATCGCTGAGGGCTATAGGCAAGTGTGAAACACACACAGAGAGAGAAAAAAAATCCCAAAAATATGTATAATAGAACTCTTATCATGTTAGTTAATTTACTTAATTTAGGGAAAAAAATTACTTAATTTTAGGTAAAAAATTTTAAGAATTAGGTAATAAATTTTTTACGTAAGTTCTAGTAGTTTATTTTTTCATAGCTGTGTATTTGCTCTACATAAACATTTTCTCTGTTTAGCTATAGTTCGTACGAAGAGACGATATCAGTAGTTTCCCATGCAATGCTCCAATGGAGCTGTTTGTACAAGTTGTCATGTGAATCGTTAGAGTGAACAATTTAAAATGCAAGTTTGTGATTAGTACTGTTAAATTAAGCCAGTTTCTCCTAACGATCACATTCAGGACCTGTATACAAAACCTCCATTGGAAAGCAACTGCATTTTGGGAAGCTAGATATCGTGCCTTGTCTGTGCTTTTTAGTTGCGGTGCACGTCTCATTTCATATTGGCCAGAGTCCATTGTGGATCTATAATCTGGAAGGGAGCGTGTAAAAAGCCCCAGTTAAATCAGTGAATCAGTGCGCTGATATAATTATCTTAAAAAGATGAACCTATTACATCACAATTACGCTGACATACAAAATTAAGAACTATACACATGTAACAAGTGTTCTTGGTCACGTTTGTCTTAACAGAATATTCGTTTACTTAAATGCAGTTAAAATTGTGGGTTTAAGTAAATCTCATTTTAAAATACGGACAAAATGACTCTACATTTTTTATTGATTTAAATGCACATTTCGTGCACTTGCCTTTCTTCGCAGCGCTTTCTGAGCGTTTCCTATTGACTGACGTCTCGAAACATATATATACTTCATGCTACTTTAACCAATTCTGTTCTGCAGTCGAGAATAAAAAGATTTAATATTTTAAGATATACAATAACATATTTCTGGAATCAATCTTACTGAAGCCATTGTTCTTAGCCGCATTTTCTTAACAAATCCAATTTAAAAACACTGCTCATTAGTTAAATTTTCATCTCCTATCCCATATTTAGCTCTGAAGGGCTATTTTGCTGATTGTTAGCCAGAACAAATGCTTTAGGGATAAAAGATGGCCGTATATGGCATAAATGCTGCTAATTCTTCTCGAAGGTTGTTTTACTGGCCAATTATTAATTGGGTAGGAAAATATAGGGAACTACATTTTGACTATCTAAAAAATTATAATTAAAATGTTTTTATGTTCCTCTTTCATGAAGCTGCAGACCACAGCCCCATGAACTGATTTGATTTTTTTGCATCTATCGCCACATTAAGGACCCAGAAAAAATATAAACTGGAATCCTTCAATAATCACCCCTCCTTGTTCAATGTTATTTTGGAGATAAAACAACACCCCTAACACTAACTAACTCTAAACCTAACCTTATCCCTAACCATAATCCTAACCCTATAAAGATTCGATGAAATTAACAGGTATACCCACTATAGCTGTTTTCGGCAGTCGAGTATATAGTCTTCGATACGGTCTCTGGCAGAAATTGTGTACAATAGCTCATGAAATGGTTCTGTAACAATCCACTTTTGGGCGATCAGAGTTCGCGCTGACGCTCGATTCGCTTGGGTTGACCTACTTTTCAAAAAATTTTTCAGTGTTGCAGAAAAACTATTCGGGCAGTTATACTCAAAATGCTACACGTGCTAGCTGATTGATGAAGTATGGTGGGGGCAATTTTACGTCATATGGATATGAACATTATAAGATAGGCCTAGTGAAAACTGTGAACCTACATTTACAAAAAGATATCGATGTTCAAAAGAGTAGATAATACAGGCGAATTCGTGACGGTTGAGAAAAGAATTGCTAGAGGTTTGTGGTTCACAGTGTCTTAAATCGTTACGAAGTGTATTGAAACAACGGATGCTTAAATGTCCTGGCACGGTATGCACTACATTGCTGCCAGTTCCTGGGCGATATATGAAACCAGGTGGGAGTTTTTGCAAGTTGACGTATGTGATTTTTTGGACACCTGTTAAGACCGAGGCAGACATGAAGTATAAATATTTAAAAAACTGAGTGAATAGGGCTTCATATCCCTTATACGATTTTAAATAATAAAAAAAAAAATGAACCAATCAAATTACCACAACTACTTATTAGGGAAAACCATCAATGCTAGAATTACCACCACAAGATTGACAACTGCAGACTCGCCAGAAGAACTGGAAGAAGTAATTCCGGATATTTTGCCTGCCGACGGACGTAAAGTATATCAGGATTCGACCACATGTCACAAGCACCAACGTGATCACTAACATTTTGTTTAAAAAAAAAAAAAAAAAAAAAAAAAATCTTGGAACTCTTCCCCAAAATGTAAAAGCTCCTACTTTCAGCAACATTGTCACCCAATGACTTGATATTATTTTCTGAAAGTTTTACCTCTGTCCACCCAAAGACTTTAAATTTTTCAAAAATTTGCCCTTTCTCTCCATCTTTTGCACCTATGAGCTGATGTTTTGGCATGCCTAACCTGAGCCAGAACAAGTCTGAAGGTCAAAGGTCACACACATAAAGTGACAAGGTCTCGTTCCAACTTTGCAAGAAACTAATAAACAGGCAGGTGGGGGAACCACATAGTTTACATCTATACTTAAGATCATTTTTTGCACCATAAACCAACTGTTTACTGTAAATAATTACAATGATCAATCAACATTACTATAACGCATACAGCAAAAAATAAGACCTCATTATTAAAAGGTGGCTGATCCAATCCAAATCCGGCTATTCATGTTTCCTCTAGTCTCACCCGGTACATAAAAACATTTTTATCATCTAACTCCTTGGATAGTGAAAACTTGTGTTCATAACATAAAAATGAAAACATTCTTAAATGGGCATTTCTGTTATTTACAGCAATAGTCCCTGATTTACGGATTTTTATATCATCTTACCGTTGCCTCAAGTATTCGCAATATCATAAGCCATATATCATCTTACTATATCTCACAGACCATTACATGGATATTTCCTCATTGACTCGCCCTTTCCTTTTAAAGAATTTTATTATCTTATCGCACAGGAAATAGACGTAAAAGAAACATTACTTCAGTGTGTAATTTTGGAAGTGAATCCAAATGCCAGGTTTGATTGGGTTAGTGTGGGGATGAAATTTTGCATTAATCCCGATCAGAACTAAAACCCATTAGGCCCACACATAAACGCTGACTGATCCTGGCACAACCTGCCTCAAACTTTCGCCCGGCAACATACCTGCACAAGCAATACTTTTCCTCCGCTAAGTTCTGGCTTAGGTGTTCCTTATTAAACGTTGAACAACTTTAAAACTTTAATTTCCCGCCATTCCTCCTAAAGAAATCCCTCAATAATGAGTTAACTTATTGAAAAACTACATGATTAAATTGCATGATATTACATTGAACAAAACTTATCTCTTGTTTTGTCCAATTTATATTGCGGAATTGACCTTCCTTTTTTTGTCTGAAGTACCACTGTTTATCGGTTTTTGTGTGAGAATGTTTAATATAAGCTATGGTTCTTGAAAAACAAGTTGAACGAAGGTTGAAAGAAAAAGATGGTATTGGAATGATGTTAAATTGGGCTCAAAGTCAATTACTCAGAAAAGGAATGATCGAGCTCACGAATACGGCAAAACTGTTTATCTTAATTAACGCAAAAACCGGAATTTTTTAAAAGTTTTTATTCCCAAATTACAGATGTTTGATACAGTTGTGAGTATCTCTAAAATAATATACAACATTGGGTTTTGGCAGTGGTTCTTCTGCCAAGTTTGACTGAAATTAAAAACTTGTGACTTTAACAAAGATGACAAAATACCCTTTAATCGGTGCAGATAACCTGTGACTCCCACTCTGTTAACACTCCATATGGGCTTGGGCCAGTGGTTCTTCTGATCAAGATGGTGTCATAGCATGCTTTTGACACAGATTTTAAAAGCAACGCCCCTTTAATTAGCCCACATGACCTTAGACCCCAATCTGTGTATACCTTATTATGAACATGACCCAGCGGTTCTTCCAATAATTTGGCTGCATCGGGCTCAAGGTATTTGGGCACGAGGGACGGAGAAAAAATAAAAACTTAACCAAAATAACAAAATGACCCTTAAGCAGGTGCACGTGATTTGATTCCAATCCCAGGTTTGACAAGCGGTTCTCTGACCCAAGCGATGTGATCACAATGCAATTGATTGGGCAGAAAAACAAACTTTACATATTTTAAAGAATGCTTTTAAATTGGTCCACGTGACCTTTGACCCCAATCTGAAAACACCACATATGGGCCGGTGGTTCTTTTGACAGCATTTGGGTGCAATCAGCTCAAACGTTTAATAGGGAAGGAAGAAATTTCCAAACGTAAACCAAAATTTCAACCCAAAATGACGGACATATATAGGCCTAGCCTATTTACCATACACAATACATTCCACACAGACAAAGTGATGGTTTGCTTTATGCGCGGAGGTATTATAGTTTACTGTAGTTGCTTTGGAACTGCTTTCAAACAGAGCAAGCTGAAAGTTTCAATCGATAGACCATTTTCAAGTTATAATCACGACAACGCCTAACGTTTTATTCGTGAATTCTTTTCATTACTAACATTACCATGGGGAAAGAGTAAGACCGATTGGCCAATTTCTGAACTTGATTCAACAAGTCCATGCCTCTTTAACTAGGAATCGTCATGTAAACAAATATCTGTCATCTCAAAATAGAAATGACGGAAGGATAGAATTTCGGTGTTCTCTTTGTGGTTGTTGGGACCATTCAAAACACGAAAGCCATTATTGCAATAATTAGGCCACAACTTGGGTATGGGAGTAACCCGCCCTACCCTAATTTGAAAATAAGCCCTGGAACTTTGTATGATGCATTTTATTAGAAACTTTTTTGACATGTTCAGTTTTTCGCAAACGTATGGGACACAGGGGGCGGGAACAGGGACAAGGAGTAAAGTCGTGAAATTGGGGCCATTTGAAAAACGTATTGAGATTGTCGTCGTGGGTGATAGCGCATGATGTATCACTAAAAGAGGCGACATGGCATGCGGCCACCGCATCGTCGCTCATCAAGTTGTGGAATCCTTTTCGAAAAAGAAGGGCATTCGTTGCTTCACTTCAACTGTAAAAATCGCGTTTAGAAATTCTGCACAAACAGTGTGTTTGGATGAATGACCGTTTAGTATTTGAATAAGGAAAATTTGTGTTTGGAAAGTAAGGCATAACCAAAAACATTTGTAACAGGATAACGGGGTGTACTACTGACGAAACAGGAAAGCGTTGCAGGCCATAGCCATGTGTGTTATCCTGTAAAGTACATGGTGTAGAGACTTATAACCTTTTTGTCATCTATAGACGGAACACCTTAAGAATGGACATAAATGGTTCTTAAAAATCTGAACCCCAAAAGGTTCCTAGGCCGAACCATAATGTGCACAACAATTAAAGACCTCTGTTTGGTTCAATGAAGAACTTTAATTATGGGGCTCCATATTGAGGATAAGTTTAGGACCTCTTTTTATCAAAGTTACCTTCTAAAACAACATCTAGATATCTTTGCTTCATTTCTGTATACCATTTTACAGTGAATATAGAGAATTGTATTTGCGGTAAATGTTTCATATATAGAAGTCCCAAGGATGCAAATGAGGATTACAATTGATTCGTCATGCGCTATATGATGTTGTTGTGCTTGACGGAATAATTTGCCTCCTTTGGACTCTAGATGAAAAGTCTACCAACTCATGAGTGATATGGAGAGATGGATTTCTAAACATGCTTAAATCGTGAACGTATATTCAGCTCTTTCAGATCAACAAGCAATGGTGAAAATGAATATGCGGAAATGTGTCTGACATATTAACTGTAAAAGAGTCACTGTAAACGATTATTCAATGTAGAAACTCGGTGTTGCAGCTATTAAACTGCAAAAATCCGTTAGAAAGTGTTAATTTCAATCACCATTTTATAGTTTATACAAAACAATGTACAATACGTTATAACAGATTTTAAACAGCGGTTTTTAGATGGCTTTTATAAATGACTCTGGTCTGTGGTAAGCCAAGCGCAGGTTAGCATATAATATTTTTTTTTATGGGACTCATGTATATGTATTTACTGATTTAGAATTTTTTTGGGAAAAAAGGGGAAAATTAACAAATTTGGAACTTTGAGGGCCTATAATATTAGACGCATCTAACCAAAATATTGGCACAACCGGCTTGCCATACACTGCAAAATTCGCAGAACGGTTCAATGTAACAGATTTTGAACATCTGGCCAGAACATGTTTTACGTGTTCTGAAGTGTTCTGCACGTCTACAGAACACATCCAGAAACACTATAGGACACGTCTGCAGGTGTTCCACAATAGCATAAAATTGAACACGTTCTCAAGTGTGCTGTAAGTGTTCTCGAACACTGTTGAACACAGGCAGAGCAGTCCCGACGCGTTAGTGTTCTACAAAAGTTGGCAGTTACGACAGGGTCAACAGTGTGGACTAAAATGCGAGTTTCATTTTGTGTTGTGAAGAATCAATGTGCCTGCACATATCACTAAAGAAATGGTGTACGTGAAACAATTTAGAAAAATGCTAAAAGAAGTGGAAAAATTGCTTCAGGCCGAGTAAAAAAAAACCCCCACCCTAAAATGTTTAGATTTTGTCCTTTCACATTTTGTCCATTTTCAATCACATAAATTTAATAAAAGGAGTTTCCAGAAATTGAGATGCATGCTCCTACAGGATTGCAAAATGTACAAAGACAATTTAAGAATCAATAAATGATAAAATAGTTTGGCGTTTGGATTTATTTTGAAGAGGGGAGGAAGCGCTAGGGCTGTGAACTAGAGTTAGGCCTATTGAATTGTACTTAATGAAACCTCGACTTCAAGCCTACCGTTTTCCCGAACGGGAAATCTTGAAAATTAGCTTGCATTATTTTAGTAATAGGATAGTACCAGCACCATGGGTTTAAATTCATGAAATATCAGTCACTTGTTTGTCGTGCCATACAATTGATTGTAGAGTAACTTCTTTTTTGTTGATTGTGAAGAAAAGTGGAACATTTTTAAATTATAATACTTTTGATAGAGTTTTACGTGTATTGATAATGAATAAAATGCTTGACAGCGATAATGCTCCTCAGAGGTTTTCTGTAAAGACCGAATGATAGAACACATTTGCGACATCTTCCAAGATTTCACTTTTGGAATATTTGGAAACTGAAATCGGGAATGGGGAGAAAGGAAATTGCACTCGGTAAATGCCGAAAAATTGCCTTTTCTAAAACGGTATCATAGGCCTACCCATGTATTTTTATGACCAAAACTGAAGAATCCTGGGCAGTATAGAAATCGACTTCACAAATTATGGGGATGGCAAGGAGTGCTCGATATCGGTTACCATTACTGTTCAATGTATTTGATAGGCTTACTTTACAAACTTCATAATTACCATACATTTTACACAGCCAACTCCCATTAAAAATGTAAATACTGCAAAATCTGCAGACACTCTAGACGCGTCCTTAATAGTGACAACAATCTTTAGTTATAGGAATCTCACCAGTATCCAAGACCTTGATTTTGATCCCACATTCAAGCCTTGTTCTGAACAGATTTCTGTGCCAATATGCCAGTTTACGGTGTTTGGACAGTTAGACATTTTTCTTTACAAGAATTACACTTCCACATTTCTGCAAATCCTGCAACTCTTCATCAAAATAACGGGTTGAAACAGAGACACTCAAAAGTTACGCTCCCGGTTTCGCTTGAAGGTCTGGGCGATTATCGTCAGTTGTGCGAGGGGGAAACATCGGTGTTTGCGAGAACAAGTTTTTAACTTTCCACCAATGCATTCATTAATATATCCTCGATTATTAACGATAAGTTTGGTAAGGTTGCTGCAACTGATTATCCGAGTGTTCTTGGTTGTCGGGCTGGCTTCTCCCTGGTCCAGTTGTGTAGCTCTGGGACTTTCTTGGATTACACATGTACTGAAGTATATTGACGCAATGGCAGTGTCTGAATTTAGATTTAAGGCCCTGGTATTCATGGTATTAGGCAAACATGCGCCACTTTCATGTGGTGAAGCTTCGCGTACAAAATATAGCATCCTTGGAATTGGTTAGTAGTAATCATCTGGAAGGTCTAGCTCACGCGAGGTGAGAATACACTAGCATGTCCGTTTTCGTCCAGCAGAGGTCCTGGATGTTTTAAGCGGCGCAGTACTTATACCTTGGGAGTTCAAGGGGCAGTACTTAATTGTATGAGCCTGATCCCCAGTTGCGTTGCAAAACGGACAAACGTACTTCCTTAAATACGGACAAGTTGTCCTTCCAAAATAGTCTTTCAAGACATGGCTCTGATAGATACTGTCAACTTCACCGTTTGTCTTGCAAAATACGCAGTGCTTTGAAGATGACATCTTCTTGACGTTCTTTGTCGTGGTTGAGATCTGGTACACAACAGGTCGATTTGCTACCGAACTGATCATACTTTGGTAGTAGGAAGCGTCCATCTTTGCACAAGAACTGTTGCACTTGTTGCTGGATGTCTCAACATATTTCCTGGTTCTGTTCATATTACATATAAGGGCATTAAGTCCGAAGTAGTCCTTCCAAGGTTGGAAAGATGTGAACTCACCCATCGTCGATAATAAAACACAATTTGCAAAGACTATAAAGTTGAAGTTGACGACCAAACTTCTTTCGTTATTGAAAACTAATATGAGACTGTGTCTGGACGAACACGAAGAGGCAATATCATCTAATTGACTTGCACCAACCTGTGTGAAGTTGGCAAAACAGTTTATAAGGGATTTCTAGACTTGTCTTTGCTTGCTCTGCGGTTGAGTGTTATGATACGAACGCCAACGAGAATCGGCCCGGTGTAGGAGGTTACGAGCTTTGATTGACTTGGGCTGGTCAGTTATTGGACCACCCATTTTCGAGGCACAATTCATCCACGTGTCAATGTTATTTGATTTACATAGGCCCACTGTTAAAAACAACATAGTCGCGTTATCAGTTAATTAAATGTCGTACACCGTCCCTCGGGAGAGTGGACACAGTTCCAGGGAGTGACTCAGCGTCCAAGAAAGATGTTTCCCGGCTGACGAATAGTCCTACCTGACACAGGCTTCAATTCTAAACCTACTGTAACAGCTAAGACGATTTATATAGTGATAGATAGTGATAATTCACATTAAAAGAAAAAGGACTTGGTTAAAATAGTTCAACGCAAAATTGTACAGAGTGCATGAACATTATGTACATCAAAAACACGACTTTTGGTAATTGAGGGCGCCTCCTTAGGAAAATCTCTGAGTCGGCCTTAAAGACTAACAACACGTTGTCGCCGCCGCCGCCGCTCCTCCTCCTAAAATTGATTGTGATGATAGGGATGACTTTCAGTGATCCACCCAAGACAACGACAACGACGACGACGTCGACGATGACGATGACGATGATGATGATGATGATGATGATGACAACGAATATAATGATTGTTGACGAAGACGATGATGTTGAAGACGATGAGGGACTATTATTTTTACAATCCTATCCATTGTCACTTAAATGTTATTTTTAATTAGGCTCGGTGTTAGAAACCTGTAAATTATGCACTAATCATTATGCTTGTAATTCGAAAGGTTCTATTTTGCTGTCGGTCGAGACCAGCCCATGTATGAGCCAAATCCGTAATGACTGGTGCACTGACTGACTGACATCGTCCGTTATTGAAGTTGTTGCCTATACGATAATTAATTAACGTCTTGACCACTTTCAAAGAAAAACCTTATTAGCCTACATCTTGAAAAAGTTACAAGGCTGGGTCGGGCCTAGCGTGATCGCGGCAAGGAAAAAGGATTGTTAAGCTACTATAATCGTTTTACTATTATATAACAATACAAGAATACGCTCTGCAAATTCAAAGTACAAACCGTCAAGTACCAAGCACCCACTTTGAATTTAGAACAGAGATTAAAGTTCTAATTATAGTCGATCTAGCATCATAAAATTGTGATCAGTGGGCATGATAGGGGTGCTTATTTTGCAACACTGTCAAGGATGGTCGATTCGGTCCCAAAACCAATTCGGCCCATGCGAATTCGGACTCAAATCAATTCGGTCCCAGTCCGTTCGGTCTCACGGCAATTCGGCCCACGGTAATTCGGTCCAATTAGGAAAACGCGTTTAAACCTAACGTGGGTCGGTGTACCCCAATTTAAAACCTTGGACCTAACATTATTACGATCATGATCTACTAATAAGAATTTGAATTGTGGATAATGTAAAAACAATCATGGAGTATCACTTATAGTAGACCCAATCATGGAAAAAACTTAGCTCCGTCAATTTGATAATGTTAGGCGTGTTTATCGATTTTACCAGTCGTTTTGCAAAATATAATTAACTATTATGCTAAATAAATATTTTACGCATGGACAACTCTATAAATAAAGAAACAATTGTAATTTGATAATCCAAGTTAGCATTAAATTCATCTTACCTTATTAGCACTGTGCCTTATTGGAATGGAACGAGACAGTATACAGTAAGAATTTCGGTCGAATTGCAAAAACCAGAAGTATATTTGTCAGGCATTTTTGTAACAATATGACCTAACATTAACAATTTAGAATAGTATTTATTGGAGTTTTGTTTTACACTTTAAAAGCAGTGGAATTACGCGGAAGCGGTTCAGCCAACAATGGGGAAAAGCAAAAACATGACACAAAATAATTTATATATTTGAAAAACAAATAACGGTAAAATCTTTGGGTTGGTAAAATGTCCGTATTATTGTGTACTACAGAATACATGTATTAGGATACATGTACAGGAATCACCCAAAATTAGTACTGGGAGCTTCACGGTTGCTTAGTTCGCTATAGTGCTTACTCTACTCTACTGTGAAAGGCACTGGGATTTTTTTTTCACGAGCTCCGCATAAGCTAGCAAATTGGCTTATGAACCGATATGTGATACGATCCTGAACATCACGGATGATGATAATAAATCGATGAAAGCCCAAGTAAAATCTTCAGCCATTTCTTGACCACTAGCCACTTTCACAGCAAATTTTCATCGATTGGAGAGACTCGCAATAGGGGCCTATTATAAGTTGTGTTATTAAAACAAAAACAAGGGGAAAAAAACGACTACGATATTTAGTGTTCAAAGAAGTAGCAGAAAGAAAGTAGAAAGGCAAACCGATATCACAAAATGACAAAAATAAGATTAAAATGCACGTGTGTTTCATTTGGTCTGAATTGCCATGGGGACCGAATTGACTGATATGAGGCCGAATTGGTG
>JAMKCH010052920.1:0-10236 GCA_023653785.1 Ophioderma brevispina
GTTTAGAAGTAGAAAGTATTGTGTTGGTTTCTCGCCCCTCTTCAATCCATTAGCTCTTGATCTAATGAAAAATCCATTTATTTTTTTTCTTTCTAAGTTCTTCAAGCTTACATCTGAAATTGGATAATTCAGTGCTCAAATTTATGCATTTGGATCATTCATTTAGTAATGCCCTTCTCCTATAATTTTCATAATCTAAATACATTGATTTATTTTGTCTTGATTTTGTCTAATTCTTTCTTTCATTTGCAGAGTAAGCTAATGTAACTCCTCTAATTTCTAGTAAGAGAGGCGCTCAAAGAAAGTTGATCGTCAATTTGGAACTTTAAATCAATTGAATCAATTTCTTTCAATGTTGGCAATATTGTCTTGAGGTACAGAATATAACTTTTTAACATTTACAATAGCTTCTGAACAACTTTAACCTATTCTTCCTCTTCAAGCAAAGATCATTATTTAATTTCACGTGCCTTGGACACGTTGTATATTGTCATACATAAAGCAATAACTGTAATTGAATGATCTGTTCTATACCAGGGTAAAATATCTGTAGCATCTATTAAATTTAAAATTTCAGAGGAAACTAGAAAGAAAATCTAACTAGCTTGTTTTACTGGATTACTTTTACGCCAGGTAAATCTTTTAGTGTTTGGATTTTAAAAACTATTACAGGGGTCGCCAAAGATTCATTTCTTCTTTCTACTCAGGAACTCTTCTTAGCTTTGGGGATTATTCGTGTTTAAAATAATTAAAGGTATCCAAATTTTGATCTTGCACAAGT
Organism: Ophioderma brevispina; assembly: GCA_023653785.1. Classification (NCBI taxonomy): domain Eukaryota; kingdom Metazoa; phylum Echinodermata; class Ophiuroidea; order Amphilepidida; family Ophiodermatidae; genus Ophioderma; species Ophioderma brevispina. Next base: position 782 of record JAMKCH010052920.1, read on the forward strand.
TGAAATTCTCCAATATAATACAGTGGGGGTTATCAAAATTTTCTACCGTATTTATTAAGCTGGGTATAGGAATCGGTCGGGTCGTCATTTGGACCATAAAGGACAAACTAGTGTAATGTCTATCGACAAATGCATATATTCAAGTACATCCAGTTTCCATGATCCCTCACTAATATTCAATTTGAAATCAACATATTATTTATCAAACAGCACCCCTCTGAATTAGGTTGTATTAACCAGCTGGAAGGCTTCATAGGCCCCCACTCTGCCCTTAAATATTTCCCCATTTTGATCCCATGTACGTCTTGAAGGCAATAAAGGGGAAAAGCTTTTTCTTTGGTAGATAATTCAAAAAATCCTCGTTATCGCTTTATCAGAAAGCCCTCTACAGTTTATAGAGCATATCTTGATGTAATTATCGATATTCATTTTTATTGGATGAAATGCCATAAGACACGGTTTTGGTGTTTTTTGTGTATTTTGAAATTCAAAAGGAAGCCCATGTATTTTGCATATTTAAATTAGAAGCAAGTCTGTCAATATAAAAGTTTGGACAATCAAAAAAACATACAAGAAAAGCAGTTTTACTCCTTTTCCTGGTTCGATACGGAAAATATTGCTCAAAATAAAAAACAACCATGATTGTGAGGTTTTATTTGCAGTAGCATAGCTAGATTTTACCATACTGAGGATGCATCTCAACAAAAACTTCACTTAGCTAGGGGAATTGAAAAGAGACTTTAATTCCTTGGAAACTATCATGATTGCGTGTAGTCCCTGATGAAATGCCCACTGGCTTTTTAAATTCACTTCAACATACCCGTCGCATGTTTGCCAACGTGCATGAAATTACCAGTAAGTATAGGGTTAAATCACTTACACCCTCCATGTACTATTGCTCTAGGGCCAGCAAAATTGGTCCGGTTTTAAAAACACCACTAAATCCAGCAATATACTGCGTGTGCCGATCTTCTTGGAACAAATCTCTGGGGTTAAATCAATCTGATTTTGCTATATAGATGTATAGATGGGGCACTGCTTTACTGACAGGGATTCTAAGCCCTCTACTTGGTCATATTGACAGTGGAGGCCTAAACTTCTTGTTTCCGGGAGGTAAACAGGTTGAATGATGTGAATTTTTTTGGGAGGGACAAGTGAATTTTATTTTGGGAAAACATCACCGTTTTGAGACTTTTAACCGATTTTGGTCCAAAATCACTAATTTTTTGCCAAATTTAGTTGATTTTTTTTTAGGCCTAAAATTGCTGATTTTTGCCCAAAATCTGTCCATTTTCCTTCTGGTGAGGGGGTTGAACTGAAAAAAGAAAAAAATGGGGGAGCAATTATATCCAATGGCCGGCAGACCACCACAGCCTATTGATGTTTCAAATAATATATGTCATATACGGTGTTTGTCAGGCCTTTTTTAGTCCTTTTTGGAATGGGGTGCATCTGCCCCCCCCCCACGCCCCCACTGAGTTACGGGCCTGGGCCAGACCTTCTGGAACCCCACGCATATTAGGATACAAGAATCATTTGCAAGAAATATATGAAATGTTCAGTGCCAGGGGTGTCTGATTCTTCCATTATGTCCTCCTGATGAGTTGGGGGAATAGGTTTTGTCTAGGTCATTTGGGGAAGACTTATGCTTAGGTGATTGGAACCATGTTAAATTTTGGGGAAAATTGGAATCCAAATTTGTGGCAAGGATGGGAACAATTCTGATTTTCTGAAAAAAATACATACCCTGCCAGGTGCATGTATTGTAATTGTAATTATCTCTATGCTTGGATGATTTGGAAGGCCAATGAAAGTCCATTTGTGACATAATTTCCAATTTTCAATTCAAAGGTTTATTAACAAATTACAACATTACTCCCTGAAGTCCCCAATTCCATATATGCACAAGCAAACCATACATAAAAAAGGCTTACCAGGAGGACTTATTTTTGTTGCTATTGTGCTGGGGATCGGATATGATTTTAAAGTACCACGCACTTCATCGTACGCCACATAACAATCAACCATGTTATGTTTACATACATGTAAACATGTAAGTCAGTTACGACTTGTCAAAATTAGCACGATATGAGTCCCGATTATTTTCTTCATTTGAAAGTGATTTGGCGGCCCGGGCCAAGGCGTTTTGGGCCCCAGGAAAAAAAAAAGAAAAAAATGGGGGAGCAATTACTCCATGCCCCCATGTACACACAGCATATTTGATTTTAAAAATATTATGTCTATACTTTGTTTATTGGTCAGGAGGCTTTTTTAGTCCTTTTTGGAATGGGGGCCATCTGCCCCCCCCCCACGCCCCCACTCGTTCGGCCCTGGGCCAGACCTTCTGAAACCCCAGCATAATATGGAATACAAAATAATCATTTGCAGAAATATATGAAAGTTCAGGGAACCGGTGCCAGGGGTGTCTAGTCTTCCATTATTCCTCCTGATGAGGGGGGGAATAGGTTTTGTCTCTAAGGTCATTTGGAGAAGAATTTGATGCTTAGTGATTGGAACCAATGTTAAATTGTGGGGAAGATTGGGATAGCAATGTGGCAAGGATGGGAACATTCTGATTTTCTGAAAAAAAAATCCATACCCCCCCAGGTGCCGGTATTGTATTACTGTATTCTTGGATGATTGGAAGACCAATGAAAGTCCCATTTACATACTTACAATTTTTCAATTCAAGGTTTAATTAAACAAAATTACAACAATATTTATTTAAATTATTGTGTTTTTCATTTTAATTTTAATCTTAATTTTTAAATCATTTTTAATGTGAAAGCACATCATCCCAATTGCCCAGTTTCAAATTTTCTAAATCCAAGCACAAAGAAAAAAAAACACCGGACCGTTTTATATATGAGCAGCAATTATGTGCTTAACAATGGTGCTGAACCTGCTGTACAAATTTCACAAAAGTAACTACAAAATTAAAAAACCACATGTTCCCTCTCTAGTCCTTTCAAATGAAACATAATCCATCACAAATATCCTTCTTGTAGCTAGGTGTGAATTTTGAATAAATATAAATTTTCAGTGATATATACCCAACTCTGAGGTTTGATTAGAGTAGGCTTGGCTAAATGCAGATAGAATATAATTAGAAGGACATAACCTTGGAGGTTTTCTGAAGATAGAATTTTCCCTCAAATTTGTTGGCAACCTGAACAACTACCGATAAAGTTAGAAGGTATATTGGGACAAGGGATTTTGTTACAGTTTGAGAGTAAGCTCTGAGTACTGCTATGATAAATAAATACAGTACAAGATCAAAGCACGTGCATTATTTTCACTGCCACTAGAATCAATCATAATCATTTTTGTTTCAGCATTTTTGTTTTCAGCCGGGGGCGGCCGTTGGGCTCTCAACCCTAGCACTAGATGGTGATATTAATATCACTTCTGGTGTATATATGTTTAAAAGTTGCAAACAGAGATTTCACATAATCAGCTGTGGCCCATAAAAAATCAAAGTACTGATTGTTGCCCGATGTAAATCTTTCATAAAAATATACCATATCCCATCTGAAGGATTAGTCAGAAATCGTAATTCTTTGGATACAAAAAATTTGAAATTTCTCATTCGTTTAGGGATTCAAATACACATTCAGTCAGCCTATATTTTACATCATTAAATACAGCAAATCAAAATCGCCTTTTTTTTCTCAAAGCAAAATACAAGGCAAGAATCTATTGAGTTGTCTATCTATATGAAATTACTATTATGACACCAATATTTGGGTGGCCCTCAAATCTTCGTGCACCTTTTAAAGAATGCCCACCTGTTTCAAATTTTCTCTGTTTCCAAAAGAAAAAACCCTCCAACATGCCTTCATTCCAAAATTTACTTTGATATCAACATGGCTGTTTTAAGTGAGCAGTAATCGCCGTATGATGTTAATAGCCCATATCTTCAAGCATGTGTGTGGTGTAATGGGATAAAAGCAGCGCTGGCCTAAGACCATTGTAATCATGAGTTTGAGCCCTGCTGCGGTCAATATGTTGTGTCCCTATGCAAGATACCTACTCTCAATTAACCCCTCCGCCCAGCCGAAATCGTGGAGCTGTTTAAGTGGTTAGGGGAATAGAGATTCTCCCCTTACATTTTGCCAACTCCGCTACATCCCCTAAAAATTGGCAAGAGCCCACACAACATGCAGAAATTATGTTTTTTGCTGCCATGCCTATTAACTAGCTTCAGATGATATACTACGTGAATCAAAAAAATTGTTCAAAGATGAAGATGATCTTGCCTTATGCAATCACTATATTATAGATTTGTTGTTGTTTATAAACAATCTATATACTTCCAAGTGTTGAAAAAAAAATGACAGAACAATTAAAAATAAGCCAGAATGACCATTTTGAGAAAGCAGCAACCAATTCGCCCATCTATGTATTTACACACATTAACGTGTGTTTGTGAGAATGTATACAATCAATATCATGATACTTTTGTCAACTTAATGCTAGATTTTCTTGATTATTTCAACTATGGATTCATCAATGAAATTTATTATAGCAAATTGCCAACTGAATTACGATCCACTCACCAATTCACCTGTTTGCAGAGCAAAAACAAGATCTTCCATTGTTTAGGATTTGCAAAGAGTTTAGTTCCTTATTGGCATAGCTTGTATCATATCTATATTACAGTAGTAGTAGTTGAACCCTTTATCATTTACACATCAAGATTAATTTGGGTGAATTTTTGTTGTGTGATCAATAAATTCTTTTTGAAGATCATGATGAAGACATTGGCTATTCATATCAATTAAACAAAATAGCATGGGTCCTCATTTCTTTCATAATGCGATGCCCCCCCCCGTATCTCGTACATTAACGTATTCTGCTTGTACTGTAAATCCCATTGGAATGGAGGAAAAAGATGTGTGCGTGTGCGCGCGTAATTAAGGTCATATCTGGCTTATTTCTATCATTTTCTTTCATTTTTTCAACTTTGGAAGTATATTAGCTTTGCTTTTTCAACAACAACAAATCTACGAACAGTGATTTTATCAAGGTTAAGTTTCATCGGCAACCCTTGCACAATTTTTTTTGATTCACGTAGTATTTAAACAGCGAGTAAAAAAGTGTTGCAGAAGATTTACGTTCCATTTAAGCTAATTTATGTAAAAGAAATGTAGTCCCATCTCACATGATTATATTTTTGAGTAATTTCGCAATCAGTGGTTAACCTTGAGGACCCCAGGCTGCCAATTCAATTCAAATTCAATGAAACCTATACGAGGCATCATTAATGTTAATTAGCTTTGTTTTTTCCTTCTTTCTTCATTAATGAATGAGAACCTTGGATGCTGCGTGTACCTTCTTATGTTCATCTCATATCTACTAGTCATACTCACTTTTCCATTGTCCCTTTTCACATCCTCAAGGTAAGGAGGAAATGAATACAGATTTTTTAAGGGCAAGGACAATGTTTTGTTATTTAAAACAAGAGATAGATGTCAAATTATCCCACGAACAGCATATTACAGATATTGTCTGTGCCTTGGTGAAAATGAGCACAGTCCATAGTCACTAAGTATTGTATGGTCCAATTTTCATCAATTTATTTAACGAAGATAATACAATGAATCTAGAAAGCTGCCCTGTCAGGGATGCAAATTCAAAGAGAATCACAGCCGATTCATCGCAGGGATTCTCGTAGCATGTATGAGAATCAATTGTATTCCCCCATTGAATCATGTATTAATGTCATAATTCAAGTAACTTTGATTCCTTGCCAACTGATGATTGATTGATTGAATTTATTTGGGTTCTACATCCACATATAAATTTACAAACTTAATATAACAATAATAAAAATACAATCATTAAATTAAACATAATTAAAAAAAGCTTAAAAACACATCAAAGAAAAAACTCAAATAAAAAACATTTTATAATAATAATTTGTATTTTTAGAGCGCGACATATCCATGTAAACGTGATCAAGGCGCTTTGCGGCTGCCATGAAAGGTGCCCAGCACATCAGAGAACCATGACATACCAGAACCGATTTATGCGAAGAAGCTCATTTCGAGCAGGAGGAAACCGGATTACCCGGAGAAAACCTGGCGGGAAACAGTATGGATCGGAAACCAAATTCACCTAAAGCCACCGAGACTAGCCCCTTCCGGGAATCGAACCCGAGACGGCTCATTGGTCCAAGGGGTTACAGGGAGAGTAGAAATGTAGGCAAAAAGGCAAAATTAACAACAGACAAAACCAAAAAACCAGACAACCAACTTGGACCCTTATTGGATTCAAGCGTTAGAGGATACCCACGATTGCACTTTTAAACTCCTGAATATATTATCATGCATTTGAGATTATCAGGGAGGGAATTCCACTCCCTTATGCACTAAAATAGAAGCTTGAGTCAGCAAGGCTTTTCATCTTTGGAAACTGATAATTGTTATCACTGCCCCTTTTACGAGTGGCTATGAACACATCAAAATTCTGCGGAATTTTTCTTTAAGTGTGAGCACCATCTGGTGGAATTTTTGAAAACGTGACATAATTCAAAAACTTCACCCTGTTTTTGACACTCAATAAATTTAATGTGGAGCGTTGCTTCTGAACAACATAGCACGAGGCCAAATGCGAATAAATCTCACCATTTTATTTTGAGTATTTGCAACCTATTTTTTGTTTTTTGACTCAGACCAGAATACCATGATGGAGCGGCATAATCGAAATGACACCTGCACCGTGCTGAACACCGAATCCTACGACTGTTCTGTTCAAACAATGAGCATGACGATTAGGAATTTTAGCCGAGAAATAGTTTTTTTGATAACATCACTGCAATTCTTCACCTGAAGCATTGATCAATTTTTACCGCCCCAGGTACTTGACACATTCTTGACCTTTAATGGTTGATCCATACATTCAACTTTAAAATTTTCCACACCTTTCATTTTTGCGCTTGTTCCAAAAATCAACCTCCGTTTTCCAGGTGCAGGATAATCTGTTATCACAAGCCATCATTGCATGATTCAAGCACACTGCCCAGTTTTTAGATATACATCAGGATTTTTAATGCGATACAAGATTGCACTGTCCGTAGCAGACAAATCAATTTGCAACCGGATCTATACTGATGACCATATCGTTAACGTAACGGAGAAAAAGCAGTGGTCCCAGGATACTACCTTGAGGACCCCGCATTGATTTCTTTAGGTGATGAAGTTACATTTTTAACATTGACAACTTGCATTCTATTTAAGATAAGATTGAACGCATTCCAACATACTCCAATCCCATAAGCTTAAGTTTGTCACGAGAGAATTATGATTTACGGTATCAAAAGCTTTTTGGAGGTCGAGATGACCATACGTTATAAAAAATGCTCTAGACGACGAGTTTTAATGTGATTCGAAGAGATAATGCGAGCAGGAGTCAGTGGAATAAGAGTTTCGGAAACCAGATTGATTATTCATCCAACAAATTGTTATCAAGCACAAAATTTTCAAGTTGGACTAATGCCTTTTTCCATAATCTTAGATACAGCACTTAAAATACTCACGGGCCTATAATTCAGCCTCTGTTTTGGGGGGTTACTCTTCTTGAAAAGAGGATGACTTTGGCTGTTTAAATCATTTGGAACAATACCAGAGCAAATACATTGATTTACAATGTGTGTTATTGGTGCTTCAGACAGCAGCCCCGTCGTTAAAATTGTGGGAATTTTATCCAACCTGAGCTCTTATTAGGATTCAGTTTTGTAGCTCTTTTTTTCCAACAAAATCCTCACTAACAGAGCTAGCTTCAATGTATTAGAAGCCTATTTTTGGCAGATAAAAATCTGCAAGTTTTGAAGAGCAAGTAGAGTACAGGTTGGTACACTTGGGAAGTTTTTGAACCAGGCTGAGCCAACATTGGTAAAATACTCATTGAAAGCATTTTTTTTTTTTTATTTTCTTGCATTTGCAATGAGTCATAACATAGTACACCTTTTATATTAAGACTAAATTAGCAGCTTCCTTAACCTGTGAGTTGTATCCAAGTTTCCTTTCAGAGTTTGCCAAAGTTTCTTAGAGTTGTTTGGTTTTCCTCATACAGTTGAGGAAATAGTCAATTTAGCACGTCGAATATCTCTTGGATTTTATTCGTCCTTAACATACTCGTGTACAGTTTTTTTTGAGATCTATCTTTCTTAAATTTTATACAACAATTTGTATCACGATGTTGTAATTTTGGGCAATCATATCCGTGTCCATCCACCGGTCAGTCTCTCTACAAATTTGCATCCCTGCCTGTGAAGTACTCCATTTGACTAGTAGTCTTTGCTCTAAAAGTTTGTGGACGATATCTGCAACATGCGCAAAATGCGAAGGAGAGTTCCAGTCAACTTACAAATGCTGTCAAATTAAAACTTGCAATTACAAACCTCTATGAACCAAATTAGGAGAATCTTTTTTATGGGGTTTTCAGTAAAATGTAGCTTCTCCCAAAATGCAAGACCCATAGAAACACTCATAGTATCTTCGTAGGCATGAAATTTCTGAATATCAAGTCCTCACTGCCAGTGGGTGGAATCCCACCCATTCCTCAAGTTTCACATTTTCGAGGTAACAAAAAACTCCCGTGCTGCCATGAGCATACTATCAGATTTTAGGCATTTTTTTTCAAAGAAAAGGGGGAAAGTATAATTTTTTGGGTGCTAAACGGTCCTTGTGAGTATTATCAGTCTCAGTTCCTTGATCTAACACAAATACAGTCGCTTTGCCCAATCATTCTGAAGTATGTTTCACGTGTCTCAGTAAAGAACAAAGGATTTGAAGTAAGAAAAATATTGCAGAGAAACTGATATCTGTCTATTGATGCTATAAGGTAAAGTTTCCATCGTAAACTGGGGAAAGGTGCATTGCTTTTAAAGGCCTATCAGTGATTGATAAATCAGAAATCTGTATAAAAATGTTTTTTATATTTTTGGTATGTTTTGTTGTTTTGTTGTTGTTGTTGATTGCTTTGTTTGGTGTCAAATCAAAGATGAGTTCAGAGATGTAACTTTTGCGATTTTTCTGGATTTCCAGATTTTTGCCATAATAAAAAAATCGGAAATGTAAAAAAAAAAAATCATTTTTTTTTAAATTTCTGAGATCAAATTGTTATTGATAAGGCAAAACTGCCATCAAAACCCAGGTTTTAAGTAACCAATTATTTTAGAGAAGAGGTCTGTTTTCCCGAAAAAAAGAATACATTCCCTGGAGCTTCACTGGATGCTACACTAAAATTTGGCCTTCCGTCCATTCAAATTTTGGATTTTCAGGAAATGGGGACTACTCCTCTGTTCATTCGTCGAGTTGTGGTTTGGGTAATTGGAAAGTTGTCAAAAAGTCCTACCTGTAAGTGAATATTTTCCAATTTAATTCCTTACAATACCACATATACTTTGGCTAAATACATAATTGTCACCAGTTTGACTCCAAAAAAATTCA
>JAMKCH010052921.1:0-19769 GCA_023653785.1 Ophioderma brevispina
CCAAGACCGTTTCTGAATAGAAAAACAGTTTCCTATCCCAGGCAGACGGTCCCTGCGATGAACTGATGCAGTAAATTGCGGATGACAAAAGCGGATTCCAAGTAACCAGCTAGAGATGGGTTGTAGAGACGCTCGTGTTTTACGCGTGACTGACTCGCATCTGCCGCACACTTACCGAACAAGATAGGTATCGCCCGACGCTTGCAATCTTGAGAAGCACCGTAGGCCGGAAAATACTGGTGGGTTCAAATGTCGGACGGTTCTTCTGACCGAGGTACCAGTACTCACCTGGTAGAAGAAAGGACTGGAGTCGTAAGCTCAACCTAAATTGTTTCAGTACAAAGTTCGCAGGACTCGTCGTCATTAGTGTAAAGTTACATATCAAGTTGACCCAAAGGTCGGGTGTAGGTTCCGCAGGCCCGTAAAAAGGCAAAGGCCAAAAGTTTACGTCTATTTCGGATATACTCCTGAACATAACAAATAAGAGTTCGGTAAACCCTCCAGAAATTGATGGGCTCTCATCATTGCCTGGGCCCACCACGACTCGTTTCTGAATAGAAAAACACAGTTTTCTATCCCAGGCGACTATCCTGCGATGAATGATGCAGAAATCTGGATGACAAAAGCGTATTCCAAGTACACAGCGTAGAGATGCGTTGTAGAGACGCTCGTGTTACGCGTGACTTATCGCATCGCCGCACACTCGGACACAAGATGGTAATCGCCGAAGCTGAAATCTTGAGAACACAGTAGCCCGGAAAAATACTGGTGGAGTTCAATGTCGAACGGTTCTGCTGACATATGTAACAGTACTCACCTGGTAGAAGAAAGGACTGGAGTCGTAGCTAAACATAAAATCGTTTCAGTACAAAGTTCGCAGGGCTAACGTCGCATGTAATTGTAAAGTGCATAATCAAGTTGACCAAAGTGGGGTGTAGTCGCATGCCGTAAAAAGGCCAAAGTCCAAAAGTTTAACGCTATGTCGGAATAACCTTGTACATAACAAATATAGTTAGTAAAACATCCAGAAATGATGGGCTCTTCATCAGTGCATATGTTATGACGTCTCTTAGACGTTAAGGTCCAGAAATACCTTTCAAACACAAATGAGCCGTGTGCACAAATGAGCTAAATTATATATAATAAACATTTGTAATGATCTTACTTGATTTGTTCAAGAACTTGGTAAGTCCAAAACAACTTTACATCAATTACACTCAATATTTAGACTTACATGTATACTTATTGTCCTCAAGACTGTCCACTATTGTCCACAAGAATCGTTGCAGTTCAACGATGATATGTCCTCACAGCGAGACTCCAAAATGACAGTCGCACAGTTCGTACAAAACTCCTCAGGTATTATATTCCCAGGATCTTCTCAGTCCTAAGGTAATCTTGTCCATCAGTTCAAGACGACAAGGTTATAAGTCCCTCGACGATAATAAATCCACAGTAATCAAGCCAAGATAATCGCCACGATTTCTATCTATCTGTCCACAATTTGGAATCCTAATTTTGAATTCCCAGCCACTTTCGCTTCAAGACTACAGTAGAATAATTTACAGCACTCTGCTCCATGGAATTGAACATATAAATCCTGTCACTGTGTGGAGCTCAAATCTACCATTAACTATATTGTAATGATAAAACTAGCTACATCATACTGTTAGCTGATTGCAACTGCTGACGGCGAGACTTAGCTCAATCTCCTATATATACTGACTTCATCACAAAAATTCCCAGTCCAAACTAGACATTACACATCATCTTAATGCATTAATCATGACCTTGCACCATCAAATCAGATTCACAATCTAAATTCCATCACTTCATATATATAACGTTTGGGGGGAATTTCCCATATCTTGCATGTTTTTGATCTTTTTTAAAGCGGCATTAAACCAAGCCTGAGTCAGTTCTAACTTTAGCATTCTTGGGGAATCCCCCCACTTCCCCTATTGGTGCAATCTAAACGGTGCACTTAGCAAAAAACACTAGGGTATTCCCCCTTTCTCGCTTTTATAGTAAAACAAAATACTTGTCCTGTGAGAAATCTTTTTCTCAAATAAAAATTGAGAAAATAATATTTTTTAAAAGTGTTTAAATTTAAAGTTCAAATAACCATATAACACATATATACATATCACATATATAAATATATATATATACATATTTATATAATATATATATATATACATATAAATATATACATATATATATATATATCCATATATATATTATTATATATATTATATATATATATATATAACAGCAAGAAGATTGGGTGGTTCTACTTATACAACACTGTTTTGCCCATTCGTGAAGACATGTAACTGTCACTTATATAAATGTACAGATACAATGGAATAGGACCGTGAGACGTTGCAGTATTATCAGGTTCTTTAGTTGAGAGGTCAGTTTGTCACACGATTCTCTGGGGAGTTATTAGTGGTGGGATTCCAGTACAACTTGCACTTTAGCTAGCTTGGCATTGTCACGCAGTGTTAAAAATGTGGTGTAGTTCACAGTGTTGAGGGGCCGTGATTATCTACCAAAAGACAAAAATATAGATGACTGCTACAGGCTGATTGCTGCTGAAACAATGGCCCAAATGTTAGGTAATGCTCGGAACGTGATGTCTACTAAAAAATTTACATGGTGTTGAATTATTTACATGAGAAAAAATGCAATGAGGGAGTGGTAAAATAACAGCAATAACTGGCAAAGTTTAAATGTCCAAAATACTACATGCAACATCCTATGTCAATCCTGGGAAGGGCGCCCTCTTTGACAGTGGAGCTTAACATACCTACCAATGTTTAAAAATCTGTCAACCCTCACTGACATTCTCATTAAATAATCGTTACAGATCATGTTCTTATTATGAAGTTGATTTCAACTTCAGGCCCTCTGCCTGTTGCATCGAGAATAAAGCCTCATAAGAACTGCTATGAAAAAGACTGCTGGCGATGGACGGGTTGTGTGGCATCTGGAGTACGGTACGAAAAAGTCGACTGACAATTGGAGGTGCCAGGAGGGATGTCAGTGCCCATAGGGCTTCTTACATGGCTCACAGAAAGTGCATTGACCTTCCCTTCGACATTTCACATAGATGTCATCTATTCCGATTACCCTATCGGAATAGACTGTAGCGAGGTCTTTGTCATGGCTCATCTGCCCGACGTCTTTCAGATGCAACCATAGGGAGAGCGGATTATTGATTTTCACGGTCCTAGTGGGATTTGAACCCAGGACCTTCTGCACCAGAGGCACCATACTCAGTTATGGTTTAAATGGTCCAAAGTGTCATTTACCTGACATGTTTGAGCAAAAAATAAAGGGTTCTCGTGTGTTAGGCATATTGCATTATTCAATGCTTAAATCCACCACTGACATTAGGGCCTGTGAATCTACTCAGAATGGGACAAGCTTGATGGATAATTTTTTAGCTGTTAATGTTGAACAAGAGCAGCCTACGCTTAGACCCTTGATAGATCACTGTGTATAACGCATAATACTAAACTTACAAAAAGCCTTATGAGTAGCCTATAGGTAAATTATCGTGGAATGAATTACTTAACAATTTCCAATTTAGAACCAGAGGAGAAATATCAATTGGCATTCAAGGTATAAAACTGATTATAACATGTATGCAGTAATTTGTGTTCATCGGAATGTGGACTAATAATTCCAAAGAACATTATTAGTTTGATTATTGTTTTTTTTTTATTCAATATCTAAGTTCGGCTATTCGAATACATAGCCCTAAAATATACGCTGCAATATTAAGATGTAGTTTAAAAAACCATAAAAAAGTAATTTAGCTTATTATAAATGTCAGGTAATTTTGCCCATTTAAACTTAACATCTGAGATCTAGAAATATCAACACCCTGGCCCTAACAACTACACACACTGGCCAAAAGTATTGCAACATACAGAAAACAAAATTCATAATCACCAGTTGCTTTCAAATTATACCATGGATTCTTGACCACACAAAACGTATTAAATTTCAAAATTTCGTTTTACATACAGATGTTATTCTCCAGAATCCAAGAGGGTGAAAAATGTTTGATTTGATTGTTGTGCTCCCTTAATATGCCGATTGCACTCCAGAAGGAATACAGACACAGAAACAAAACATATGGCTTCAAAACAACCGATTAATGAATTTTACGGGTTCATTATGGTTTATGTTAAATGTTTATGGGAGAAAATCAGAGTGGTTGTGTGGACCGGAAATGAGATAAAGTCAATGGAAGACAGTGGTCTTTGAATAATTCAAGAAATTCAGTGACACCCGAACTGCAATTCGAATGATAAATCATGTGGTTTACGTAAAATATGTCTGAGTACGAGTTCACATTTTCTGACAAACAACACAATGTTAACGGTGCGATTAAAAAGTTGTTTTCAAGTTATCACATGATCTCTTCCTTGTCATTAAATTTCCCGAGTCCCAACGGTGATGAACGCGCTCCCATCTTTTATTGACATTATCTTATTTACGGTCCATACAACCACACCGATTTTCACCCTAGGCATTTATAGTAGACTCTGACAATCCAGTAAAAGTCCATTTAGCGACTATTTTGCAGCTTTTTGACGTTCCTGTGCCCGTATTCCTTCTGGAGTACAATCGGCAAGTTATCATTAGCCAGCTCCTTTAACTTGCCATATTTGGGGATCATGACAATCAAATTAAACATTTTTCGCACTACTTGATTCTGGGAAACAGCATCTGTTTGAAAATCACAACTTCGACAATAATTACATAATGTGTAGTCAGGAACTCCTGGTACAATTTTAAATAATATTTTTTAATATAAATTGTTTTTGTGCATGTTGCAATACTTTTGGCCAGTGTGTGTCAATATTCAATAGAAATCTATAAATTCACAGGGTAATAATTAAAATATGGACAAAGTCACACGCTTATCAATTGGTTTCCCATTTTAGTTGATTTTGATCAATTTGGGGGAAAGTTAACCTTTCTTCTCGCATTTTTGACACCGAAATGTATGACTGGCTAGCAGTCTATTTACCATGTTTATTTAATTATATCCCGTGGGATGTAAACGCATATATTCTTTTGACCTACTGTGCAAAAAGAAGACATAATGTCAGAGTAGGACAAAATGAAACATTTTGTTATTTCATCCATTTTAATTGATTTTGAACAGTTTTGGATGAATTTTGTCCTATTTATTCCACTTTGACTCAGAAATCTGTAAAGTTAAATGGCTAGCACTCTTTTCACCTGATGGAAAGGCAAAACACTTATATGACCTACTTTGAAAAGAGGGCATTATAATGGATTTGACCATTTCAACCCCAAAATCTGCCAATTAAGCCAACTAGCTTTCTATCCACTTATTATAACACCTTTGGATGTAAGTGTTTTAGACATTTTGGGACAATGTTGACCTTATTTTGGTCATTTTGAACAAAAATATGACAACTAAAATGACAAGCACTAAAGCTACCTATTGACCTTTCCTTGAGATGTAACGGCAAATGTTTCTTTGAAAATGTTTGTGAAAGGAAGGTGTTGGGACTGAGGTATCCATTTTTTTGACAATTTTGATCTTTTGGGCCAATTTTACCCCAAAATCAATAAATTGGAATGGCTTCCAGTTTATCCACTTAAATATGACTCCTTGGAAGGTGAACGAATATGTTCTAATCGATTATTTTAAGAAATGAATGTATTTCGACTGATTTACCTATTTTGGATAATTTTGACATTATTTGGCCATTTTTACCCCAAAATTTAAAAATTGAATTGGCTTCCATTTAATTCACTTAAACATGACTCCTTTGAAGGTAAATGAACATGTTCTGATCAATTATTTTAAGAAAGGATGTACTTTCGACTGATTTACCTATTTTGGACAATTTTGACCTTTTTTGGCCATTTTGACCCCAAAATTTTGTAAATTGGAATGGCTTCCATTCACTTAAAGGTGGGTGTTCCGATTTATGTGTATCGTGTTCTGTACTTAATATGAGAGCTTGGCACCTGCATACACTTACCATCAAGTATCGTGGGAAACGAACTTGCGGTTTTGATAATAGAAGCGATAATGCACGTTGCATGGCCCTATTCACTACTGTGCTAATATTGATGGTTAACCACTAAAACGGCGGGTTTTCGTTTATATCTTTGCAAAAAAGTAGATTTGGAAGCTGAAATTTCAGGACAATAATGAGAAAAATATGGCCTTTCATCTGATATCAAAATTAATACTACTTCCGGGTAAATCAGGGGGGTCCCAGAGGCGATTGGAACAAGCACCTTTAAATATGACTCCTTTGAAGGTAAATGGACATGTTCTGATAGATTATTTGAAGAAAGGAATGTATTTTGACTGATTTACCTTTTTTTGATAATTACCTATTTTTGAACAATTTTGAACTTTTTAGCTATTTTGACCCTGGAATTTATAAATTGGAATGGCTTCCTTTATATTAACTTAAATATGACTCTGTTGAAGGTAAATGGACATGTTCTGAAAGATTATTTGAAGAAAGGAATGCATTTCCACTGATTTACATATTTTTGGACAATTTTGACCTTATTTGGCAAATTTTTACCCTAAAATAAAAATGAATCCACTAGGTTGGACCTTTGTAACAAACAACGCCATCAAAAGTCATATTTTGGTCCTTTGGCCGGCCGTCTATAAAATGTTATCAGTTTATACAATTCAGAACATTGAGCACAAATTGAATTTTGATCGATTTGACAGGTCCTTGGTGGTGGAAAAAGTAAAATTGGTGGCCAGTGTTTACAATTCAGAAAATTGAGCACAAACTGAACTCTGATCCATTTGACAGGTTCACTGTGGTGGACAAAAAAATAAAATGTTGCCACTTTTTACAATTCAATAAAATTGAGCACAAATTGAATTATGATCGATTTGACAGGTCCGCCTCAGTAGAAAAAGTAAACTTTTATCAGTTTATACAATTCAGAAAATTGAGCACAAATTGAACTTTGATCGATATGACAGGTCCGCAGTGGTGTAAAAAGTAAAGTTTGGTCAGTTTTTACAATTCAGAGAAATTGAGCACAAACTGAATTCTGATCCATTTGACAGGTCCACAGTTGTGAAAAAAAGTCAAATTTGGCCAGCTTTAATAATTAAAGAGAAATTGAGCACAAACTGAATTCTGATCAATTTGACAGGTCTGCGGTGGTGCAAAAAGTCAAATTGGCCAAATTTTACAATTCAGACAAAATTAGCACAAATTGAACTTTGATTGCTTTGCCAGGTCTGCATTAGTTAAAAAAAGTTAAAATTGGCCAGTTTTTACAATTCAGAAAATTGAGCACAAAAAGGCTAATTTTGCCTATCTTTTACAATTCAGAAAAATATTGAACACAAATTCAATTCTGATCAATTTGACAGGTCCTTTGTGGTGGAAAAAGTAAAATTTGTTAAAGTTAAATTTCGCCAGTTTTTACAATTCAGAAAATTGAGCACAAATTATATTTCTGATCGATTTGACAGGTCTGTGGTGGTGCAAAAAGTCAAATTGGCCAAAATTTACAATTCAGACAAAATGAGCACAACCTGAATTCTGATCCATTTGACAAGTCCACGGTGGTGAAAAAAAATCAAATTTGGCCAGTTTTTATAATTCAGAAAAATTGAGAACAAATTGAATTTTGATCGATTTGACAGGTCCGCAGTTGTAGAAAAGTCAAATTTGGGCAGTTTTTACGATTCAGAAAATTGAGCACAATTCGATTTTGATCGATTTGACAGGTCCTTGGTGGTGGAAAAAGTAAAATTTGGCCAGTTTTTACAATTCAGTAAAATTGAGCACAAACTGAATTCTGATCCATTTGACAGGTATGTGGTGGTGCAAAAAGTCAAATTTGCCAAAATTTACAATTCAGACAAAATGAGCACAAATTGAACTTTGATTTGACAAGTCCAAAGTGGTAGAAAAGTCAAATTTGGCCAGTTTTTACAATTCAGTAAAATTGAGCACAAACTGAATTCTGATCCATTTGACAAGTCCACGGTTGTGAAAAAAAATCAAATTTGGCCAGTTTTTATAATTCAGAAAAATTGAGAACAAATTGAATTTTGATCGATTGAATCGCGGCCGGGTCATACCAAAGACTTGGTACCTACTCCCTTCTTGTCAGACGCTCGGCATTTAAGAATGGAGTAGGGAAGTAAACACGCGGAGCTAAAGACTAACCCCTGTAGGTCCATTCTCCGATAAAGTGTTCAAAAAGTCGTTTTTAGTGTCGCCCACAGTCATGCACAGTTTAAAGCTTGTTTTTGGCCTTTAAGAATGACTGTTTATGAATATAAATTATACTTAGGAGTTATGTTTTAAAAATGATCCGGACTAGATGTTGTAACCGGATGAGAAAGTATCAAGCAATAAGGCTAAAGATGAATAATTCTTGGCCGACAGATACGTTACGACAGATACGTCACTTAAGTGTTCACTTTAGGCAATATACTAAAAATCGGATATATTTTTAAGATCACCCATGTATTGTTCCGTGTTCTGAGAATATTAAAGTATTAAAGTACGATTTTCAATGATTTTCAGGAATTCCTTAATGTTGATATTTCGTCATTTTGGAGACCAAACTTGAACACTTTAACGGAGAATGGCCCTGTAGCTTTCGCTGTACTTGGCAAACGCATTACATATGGTTATAGAAACGGAGATAGGCGCCGCCTTCTGCGCCATTTTTACGGGGCCCAAGAGGCTGAGGATCACAAAATGCACCTTAAGGCTTTAACTTGATCGTTTGGCTTATATAGGAACAAGAAATACGATCTTGTGCAATCATTTTATGTACTGAAATATATATAAATGCCATGTTGATATCAAAGGTGACGCGTAGGCCTATTTAAGGCTCTTAAGACACACATTTTCAGCATCGTTGTCACCCAAAGACCCCATTTTAAAAAAAAGGTTCAACCAAAGACCCTTTTTTTGCAAATCTTACCACTCTTACACCAAGAACCCAATTGTTTGGAAAGATTGAAATTTTTGCCCAAAGACCTCTATTTTTTAGAAAATTTTGCAAAAGGTTTTCACCCAAAGACACCATTTTTGGGAAGATTTAGCAAAATTGTCACCCAGAAACTCCTATTTTGGGGCAATTTGAATGTCTCTCACCCAAAGACCCCATCGTTTGCACATCCTCTGTCACATTGAGTGCTCTGAGTTTGGAAGCGCCAGCCTTACACCGATATAAATTTCATGTGATTGTTCCCCATGCACCGGGAAGCTATAGTACTCACGCTCGAAAGACACTGTACTGCGGGGTCAAACTTGGGCTACACCTGGGGGGATACTCCCACTTTGGAGGTGACGCGTAGGCCTATGTAAGGCTCTTAAGACTCACATTTTCAGCATCGTTGTTGCCCAAAGACCCCATTTTAAAAAAAGGTTCAGCCAGAGATCCCTTTGTTGCAAATCTTACCACTCTTACACCAAGAACCCAATTGTTTGGAAAGATTTGAACATTTTTGCCCAAAGACCTCTATTTTTCAGAAAATGTTGCAAAACTTTCACCCAAAGACACCATTTTTAGGAAGATTTAGCAAAATTGACACCTGAAAACCACTTTTTGGGGGGCACGTCCTCTGTCACTGAATGTCCGAGTTTGAAAGTGACAGCCTTACACCCATATACATTTCATATGTGAGTGTTCGTCACCGGGAGGCTAGCACTCGAGTATGAAAGACACTGTACTGAGGGGTCAAACTATTAATTGGGCTACAACTGCAGAGGGCAAGCTTAATCAATTGGCATCAACTAACCTGTGAAATGATCATTTGGTCAAAAAAGTGACATTTTGGATGCCATTTTGAATTTTGAGGTACACGGCAGCCATTTTGGAAATTCAAAAACTTTTGCAATTTGCTGGATATGTCAAGAAGTATCTAAAGAGATAAAAACATACACTTAAGTTCAAACGAAGGGTAGTGTATTATGCCATAACTATAATTTGGCCAAATTATGCGTCATTTCATGGCAGCCATTTTGGATTTTCTTGTATTTGACGGCCATTTTGAATTTTGAAAACAACAAAAATGTATTCTTTGTACCCAAACACATCTCAATTGACACTAAAATCACTAGAACTGCTAATACACAGTGTCATATTCTCATTTAGTTAGAAAGTGTAATTTTGGGCGCCATTTTGAATTTTCAGGCATACGGCAGCCATTTTGGATTTTGAAAATGATTGCAATCGATTTGTCATGGTTGAAAACATTTAAATGCACACCAAAATGACAATAATTGGCCACACGATACTGAAAAATTAATTTCGACCCCCAAAATGAGAGCACCCCCGGAAAAAAGCACTTTGGGCACATTTTTTCAAAAAACGGCCGGTGGGATCGTGTTCCCCTGAAAACTTTAGTCTAGAAACCACTTCAAACATAAGTGAACACCCTTTCCCATCTGTTTATGTCTGAGAGGCTGACTAAATTCAATTTTGATCGATTTGACAGGTCCTTGGTGGTGGAAAAAGTAAAATTTGGCCAGTTTTTACAATTCAGTAAAATTGAGCACAAACTGAATTCTGATCCATTTGAGAAGTCCACGGTGGTGAAAAAAATCAAATTTGACCAGTTTTTATAATTCAGAAAAATTGAGAACAAATTGAATTTTGATCGATTTGACAGGTCCGCAGTGGTAGAAAAGTCAAATTTGGGCAGTTTTTACGATTCAGTAAAAATGAGCACAAATTGAATTCTGATCCATTTGACAGGTATGCAGTGGTGAAAAAAGGTCAAATTTGGCCAGTTTTTATAATTCAGAAAAATTGAGAACAAATTGAATTCTGATCAATTTGACAGGTCTGCAGTGATGCAAAAAGTCCAATTTGGCCAAATTTTACAATTCAGAAAAAATGAGCACAAATTGAACTTTGTTCGATTTGACAGGTCTGCAGTGGTGGAAAAAGGCTAATGTTGCCTATTTTTACAATTCAGAAAAATATTGAGCGCAAATTGAATTCTGATCAATTTGACAGGTCCTTCGTGGTGGAAAAAGTAAAATTTGTTCAGTTTTTACAATTCAGAAAAATTTAGCACAAATTGAATTCTGATCAATTTGACAGGTCTGCGGTGGTGCAAAAAGTCAAATTTGGCCAATTTTTACAATTCAGACAAATTTAGCACCAATTGAATTCTGGTCAATTTGACAGGTCTGCAGTGGCGAAAAAAAGTCAAATTTGGCCAGTTTTTTATAATTCAGAAAAATTGAGAACAAATTGAATTATGATCGATTTGACAGGTCTGCGGTGGTGCAAAAAGTCAAATTTGGCCAGTTTTTACAATTCAGAAAAAATAGCACAAATTGAATTCTGATCAATTTGACAGGTCTGCGGTGGTGCAAAAGTCAAATCTGGCCAAATTTTACAATTCAGACAAAATGAGCACAAATTGAACTTTGATTGCTTTGACAGGTCTGCAGTAGTTAAAAAGTTAAAATTGGCCAGTTTTTACAATTCAGAAAAATATTGAGCACAAATTGAATTCTGATCAATATGACAGGTCCTTCGTGGTGGAAAAAGTAAAATTTGTTCAGTTTTTACAATTCAGAAAAATTTAGCACAAATTGAATTCTGATCAATTTGACAGGTCTGCGGTGGTGCAAAAAGTCAAATTTGGCCAATTTTTACAATTCAGACAAATTTAGCACAAATTGAATTCTGGTCAATTTGACAGGTCTGCAGTGGCGAAAAAAAGTCAAATTTGGCCAATTTTTTTATAATTCAGAAAAATTGAGAACAAATTGAATTATGATCGATTTGACAGGTCTGCGGTAGTGCAAAAAGTCAAATTTGGCCAGTTTTTACAATTCAGAAAAAAATAGCACAAATTGAATTCTGATCAATTTGACAGGTCTGCGGAAGAGAAGATCTCAGTAGCTTCCCACAATGCATTGCTTCCATTGGAAGTTTTTGTACAGGTTGTCATGTGAATCGTTAGAGATGAAACACTCTTAAAATGCAAGTTTGTGATCAGTACTGTCAATCTAGCCATGTTTCATCACTAACGATTCACATCAGTACCTGTACAAAAACCTCCATTGGAAGCAATGCATTGTGGGAAGCTATTGAAATCTTCTCTTGGTCTGCGGTGGTGCAAAAAGTCAAATTTGGCCAAATTTTACAATTCAGACAAAATGAGCACAAATTGAACTTTGATTGCTTTGACAGGTCTGCAGTAGTTAAAAAGTTAAAATTGGCCAGTTTTTACAATTCAGAAAAATATTGAGCACAAATTGAATTCTGATCAATTTGACAGGTCCTTCTTGGTGGAAATAGTAAAATTTGTTCAGTTTTTACAATTCAGAAAAAATGAGCACAAATTGAATTCTGATCCATTTGACAGGTCCGCAGTGGTGAAAAAAGTCTAATTCAGAAAAATTGAGAACAAATTGAATTATGATCAATTTGACAGGTCTGCAGTGATGCAAAAAGTCAAATTTGGCCAAATTTTACAATTCAGAAAAATGAGCACAAATTGAACTTTGATTGATTTGACAGGTCTGCAGTAGTTAAAAAGTTAAATTTGGCCAGTTTTTACAATTCAGAAAAATTGAGCACAAATTATATTTCTGATCGATTTGACAGGTCTGTGGTGGTGCAAAAAGTCAAATTTGGCCAAAATTTACAATTCAGACAAAATGAGCACAAATTGAACTTTGATTTGACAGGTCCACAGTGGTAGAAAAGTCAAATTTGGCCAGTTTTTACAATTCAGTAAAATTGAGCACAAACTGAATTCTGATCCACTTGACAAGTCTGCAGTGGTGAAAAAAATCAAATTTGGGCAGTTTTTAACGATTCAGAAAATTGAGCACAATTCAATTTAATTTTGATTGATTTGACAGGTCCTTGGTGGTGGAAAAAGTAAAATTTGGTCAGTTTTTACAATTCAGAATATTGAGCACAAATAGAATTCTGATTGATTTGACAGGTCTGCGGTGGTAGAAAATGTCAATTATGGACAGTTTTTACAATTAAAAAAAATTGAGCACAAATTGAATTTTGATCAATTTGACAGGTCCTTGGTGGTGGAAAAAGTAAAATTTGGTCAGTGTTTACAATTCAGGAAAAATGAGCACAAATTGAATTCTGATCAATTTGACAGGTCCGGTGGTGCAAAAGGCCAAATTTGGCCTTATTTTGCAATTCAAAAAAATAAGCACAAAATAAACTTTGATTTGACAGGTCCACAGTGGTAGAAAAGTCTAATTTGGCCAGTTTTTACAATTCAGAAAATTGAGCACAAATAGAATTCTGATCAATTTGACAGGTCTGCGGTGGTGCAAAAAAAAAAAAAAAAAAATTTGGCCAAATTTTACAATTCAGAAAATTGAGCACAAATAGAATTCTGATCAATTTGACAGGTCAACGGTGTGGAAAAAGTCAAATTTGGCCAGTTTTTACAATTCAGATAATTGAGCAGAAATTGAATTTTGATCAATTTGACAGGTCTGTGGTGGTGCATTTAAAAAAAAAACAAATTTGGACAGGTTGACAGGTTTATGGTGTGGAAAAAGTCAAATTTGGCCAGTTTTTACAATTCAGAAAAAAATGAGCACAAATTGAACTTTGATTGATTTAACAGGTCTGCCTCAGTGGAAAAAGTAAAATTTATTAGTTTATACAATTCAGAAAATTGAGCACAAATTGAATTTTGATAGATTTACCTATTTTTGGACAATTTTGACCTTTTTGGTCATTTTGACCCAAAAATTAGAAAATTGAGCACAAATTGAATTCTCATAAATTTGACAGGTCCACAGTGGTTAAAAAAGTCAAATTTTGCCTATTTTTTCAATTCAGAAGAAAATGATGAGGAATCAAATTTTGATTGATTTGACAGGTCTGCAATGGTGGAAAAAAAATCAAATTTTGCCTATTTTTATAATTCAGAAAAATTGAGCACCAATTGAATTTTGATTTGACAGGTCTGCAGTGGTGCAAAAAGTGAAATTTTGCCAACCTAGCTATAATTTTTTTGAAAGTGATTGAGCCATCTATGCACACAAAACCCTGTAGATGGTAGGTAGACGATGTGTGTGTGCGCGGCGTCTGTGTGAGTGTGTTTGTTTTTCAGGAAAACTTTGAAATAGTCACAAATTGAAAATGGCCTGTGGGCCGCAGGTTGGACACCCCTGCCATAGTTGATAGGTAGATAGCGTGTGTCTGTGTGTGCATGTCTTTGTTTTTCAGGAAAACTTGGAAATAGTCACAAGAATTGAACCAAATTGCCAACAATTTAATACAATGGAAACAGCAGCCATTATATTTTTGTGACCTCAACAGTGATTTCAAAATTTATAAAATATATTTTTTATGTCTCAGAGTGAGGTCTAAGGTATTGACATAATGAATGTCTTCCAGTGGAATAACCAGCTTTTTTAAGGGGGCAAGGGGGGGGCACATATATTTTCAAGGGGCAAGCATATTAAACTTTGTTAGTACAGTATAGGCCCATGTTGTTTTCACTGTAAATTGGCACATGTGCAAAAAAATCACTAATTCCACAGGGGGATGGGGGAAAGATTCCCCATGGGGGAGCTTCCCCCTGCCCCCCTCTGGTTATGCCACTGACCTCTGCTGGAACTTTACCATGTTCTGCTTACAAATCAAATTTTATACATTTTATCATCCAAAACTTTATAAAAACAAGGTTAATGACTACTCAACGTAGCGAATCCGGAGAAGAAAAAAATTAAAAATTGGGAAATTTCCCCATGCTCCCCCACTACACACATCCTCAGTGATTTTTGGCTAGCAATTAATTGTAGGTCAGATTTGATTATTTTTTTTTACAATCTGCCAGTGATTTGTACTCTTTGTACTGTTCATTGCATATATTAGAGTTGCCAGTTTTGTCTGTATGTGTAATAAACAGTATATAGCATGAAAGTTATAACTTCCTGGGATTATTTAGAATAAGAAAGAGGTGATTGATTTGAAGTGTCTGTAATGATATACATGCTTACTCTTGCATGGTTATTCACTTGGATATCTTCTGCATTCAATAGCATGGTCATTACCTTTTAAATCTGGCAATGATTGTACTTGTTCACCATCCATTGCAACAAAAAACAGTTTGTCAGTCCTTCCTTAAAGATCCATAATCAAGAAGTAAACAACAATGACTTTTGTCTGTATGTGTTGTAAACAGTATAGCAGGAAAGTTAAAACTTCCTGGGATTATTTAGAAGAATAAAGAGGTGATAGATTTGAGTGTCTCTAAACCATTGATATGCATAATTACTCTTGCTGGTCATTCACTTGGATATGTTATTCCTGCATTCTATAGCAATCTATTTTGCAGTGAAGATGTGTCCTGCAAAGCTCTTATCATCTCACTTCATTTGGAGGTGTACATTGAATTCTGCATACATTATGCAACACTCACCAGGCTACCAGTTAACTGTATCAGGCCTGCAACTCATCATAACTGCAGAAATCAAGTAAGTTAATTGTAAAAATGTGATCATCAAGCAAAATGAGACAGATGTCAAGAGAATCAGATTTTATGTTCATTAAAATACTATAGTCGATTCCGTTAATACATTCGTCCCCCTGGAGTTTTGGACCTATTTAATTAAGTCGGAGAGGGAAAATGAAAGAATACAAATGCACGTGCCACACCGGATTATCTTGGACGACACTCCGGTCATATAACTCACTCACCTGCCACTAAATGCAATTTCATTCATGCATGGTAACATACAATAGTGTATTTCAGGCCTTAACATTCCTCACAATAACATGATTAACAGAAGTCCCTGCGCCTCATTGAATTTTTCACCTCCGCAAGAATGGTACGGGGGTCACATATCAGATGAATCGAGTATAATTCCAAAAGCAGCATTTTGATAAAAATATCAAGATTGCTTCTTGGTTCCCAAGTTACACTGATGAAGTAATATCAGCTGCCTTTTAAAATAAAATGGAAGAAACTGGCCCAGTATTCACAGATAGCTCTCTCAATTCACTCTTTGACTCTAACTCCATTTCATCAGTAATCTCAGCTGCTTTTAAAAATAAACATGGAAGAAACTTGCCCCAGTATTCACAGATAGCTCAAATTCAACTCTTGGGACTTCTAACCCTCATTTTGCGTGATCACATCAATTGAGTCACATAATTTTGTATGTCGTATCATGAACACAATCCCAGCCTTGCAGCCAGAAAAAAAATTAGAATTTTGCCCAACACCCTACGAATCGGAATGTTTAATGGAAATAACTTAGCGAATAAAAGATAGGTTTTGGCGCCGGTATCCCCTACAGATAAAATATTGGACTGCCCTCCATATGACACGATATTATATAGCAAAACAACAAAATCGCTATCTTTTATTCATTCTCTATTTAGTTTTTGGTATTTGGTTGCAATCACCAAAAAGTTTATTTCAATAATATTAGTTTAAAAACAAAAATATTCCCCCCCGCTGTACGAAATAAACCCAACCTTACTTCCTGGTGCACTTTGCTAACCTTATACAACGCGAGTAGACTGGTTTCCAATTTCTCAAAAAGTGCTTCCTTCCACCTGACGACGGCATTTTTGAGTAAAAGCAATTGGGGGAAACAGTTGTGTTCTTCTATAATGGAACTTTTTTATGCTGATTCCAAATCTTCCGGGTCCCCAAGCTAATTTTTAGGGGAATGTGCCTAATTTCATAAATTCAAAATGGGCTGCCATTTTAAAACGTTTTTTTGTACATAACCTCAAGATTAAGGCTTGGTGTAATACTCCATATTGTGTCTATACAAACGTTTTCAGGGTTAATGAATACAATAGGGGGATTAGTTATGGCATTAGTCAACTATAACAGTTAATTTGCATAAAAATTCAAAAATGGTCTGCATTTTTGACATTTTTGACATAACTCCAAGATTTAAGGCTTGTACTTTTCATGCTTGTTGTCCTATACATATGTTTTCAGGTCAAGGAATTAAATTAACATTAGTTCTGGCCATGCGCCATGAATTGGGGGTCTAAAAAGTGAGGGTGGCGTTACCTTTTTCACAAATATTTTTTTATTGTATCATAAGAACCAAGGGGAGGGAAAGAGGGAAAGGAAAGGGGAGAGAGAACGAGGAGCGATTGTGCAGGGTGTCATTTGCTTTCCTCTGATTTCTATTTCATATTTTAAAGGGAAATTTATCTAGCTTTGATATGGTAGCAGATTCAATTTTGTGCTATCTTTCTCTTTTTGAGTTGTCAGAATTTTAAATCATCGGGGTCAGAGAGGGTGGTGCCTACGTATGAGGTGCCTACGGATGAGGCATGTGTTAAAGTCTACGGACTTTTTGATATCCGGGGCTTTTGCATTTTTATTTGGTTTTATATCTTTGTAACCCTGCCATGTATTAAGATAAAAACATCTCCAATTTTGTTTGTTTATTTGATGTGATATCATTTTGACTCATACCAAAAGTTTAAGCTAGATGTGTAATTAAAGGTACAAATTAGACTGCCCATAAAATTTTGTACGTTTATCACATTAAGAATTTCACTTGGTCCACCCTATATAGGACACTTGTGGCACACTGTATATGCACATAACAAGTTGCATATTTTTGTCCTTCCTTCACATTTTTTTAGCTTTACAACAATATATCGTTTTATAGCTATCTCAAACAAAAAATGATGACTTACTCTCATTTCAAAAAGTTGTGAAAAACGTGTAATCTTTGTTATTTACAAGCAGGTGTAACAACACTTTGCTCGCCCAACTTTATGGTGCATATCTTATAGCATTAGGTCATGTTTGAACAGTTTAATTTTGCATAACAAATTAAAATGATCGAACCGCCGATTTACATTTATGCAAATTAATGTCAATATATGGGCATAATACCTTAACATGAGGTCTAGTTGTGTTTCTGACCCTGAAAACGTATTAATCCCTAACACTTCCTGCAGCTGTTATCTGTGTGGACTTATCACAAGCCCAATATACCACACTTTCATTACTCTTGCACTTTCCATAGCACTAAATCTACACTAAATATTTGATTGTGGTATATTGTGGTATATGCTTAGTAGTTTTTTGATTAATCATAACTATAATAACCCAAATTTGGGATAACTCTCATATACCACAATATACCACGTAATAAAACAACAACAAGCCTGCACCATAGCCACAATGTACAGGGCTGCCAAGAGAACTTGTGGGCCCAGGGGAAACTTGGTGTTATAGGCTTACATAGCGAGGGTTTTTTCCCCCCCCCCCCCCTTTTTTCTGGATCCGGAGTGAACATGAATGTACCACACTTTATAAGTCAATGATAAGATCACATACCAACAAACTACCACAAAATATTGTAGTTTCTATAACTATCATATAGCCACAATATACCACCAGCAATATTACCTTGTGCGGGGGGGGGGGGGGGGGGGTGGTATTTTGGTGGTCTAGAGCCTTGTTAGGGATACAGACACAAGATGAAGTCTTTACAAGCCTTAAAACCTCTTGAGTAATGTAGCAAAAAATGTGTAAAATGGTGGCCATTTTGAATTTATGCAATTAGCACACTTCCCTAAAATTAGCTTTGGGGGACCGGAAGATTTGGAAATCAGCATAAAATTTCCTCCGTATGAAACAATGTTCAATGTTTTACTCAAAAATTCTTGCGATTAGTTGCTTTTTGAAAAATGAACGCCGTCGAAGTAAACCCTGGCGTGGCAACACACTATCTGATATCGTGTTATCTATATAGTCAATAACCAATGATAGTGCGTGTTTGCTTATAAACCCCGCCCACTGATTAGAATCATGTTAAAGGTGGCTGACTTTAATTGCTGCACCATACTTAAAGCGGCACTGGGGGCACATCTTCACAAAATATGAAATTTCTTTAATTTGCTAAAAAATTAAAAAAAAAAAAACCCTCTTAAAAAAAAAACCATCACTTTTAAGCTAATTCCTGCAAATTTCAAATATTTTTGACTCTTTCGGATAATTTCGGAATTAAAATTAAACAAATATCATACAAATATATTAAGGATACTGCAAAGAAGGGAAATTAAATCCGTTGTGTCTGTGTCACTTTGGTTTTACAAATGTCTTGTGTATAAATTTAAATTATGGCCCGATCGCTAATAACCTTGGTCCCAAGAACCACAGATTTTAAAACGGAAGTGTCAAAGTTTTGGTATCTGAAGAAGCTTACTTTCTCACGCTAAAATCTTACGGCTAAGATGTTTGTTTGGATGTGTATGAACCAAAATGTACCACACTTATATAGCACAAACACAACAATTTTGTCGCAATCGAAAGGCCATTATTATTATGCTGCATCAGGGAAATCATCGATCAGAATCATGTCGCTTCATTTAGGTGTGCTCCCCATATTTCACATTGGGCGACCTAGGCAATTGAGGGTAATGAGTATCTTGCCTCAGGGACAACAAACCCATTGACTTTCGGCGGGGCACGCAACTCACAATTTACAATGGTTTTATGATCATGAGTCCTTCGCTTATCCATTGCGCCACACATGCTCTCTAATGTTGGCCCCTATTTTGGGTAACCATTCATATAGAAGCAGTGGTGTAACCGGCCTGCCCGCTCTGAGGGGGCCAAATTCCCAGTCTTGGGAAATATTCCCTCTCAGGGGGGGTCAAAAGTCCAATTTTTTTTCCTCTTCCCGGTCGGAGAGGCTAAAAAAAAAAACGGCTGATTTAGCATTATTTTTGGGGCAAATTTTTTCCCC
>JAMKCH010052922.1:0-21845 GCA_023653785.1 Ophioderma brevispina
AAAATTATAAATTGGATGAACCAAATCCATTAATATTCACTAATATGATAAATATGGATCTTGAGGTACAAATGGACCTGTTATGCTAGATGATTTTGAAGAAAGGAATGCATTTCGACTAATTTATACCTTTTTTTGTCAAAAATACAAAATTTGACCTTTTTTTGGCCATTTTGACCCCAAAATTATAAATTGGAATGACTTCCATTAATTCACTTAAATATGACTCCTTTGACGTAAATGGACATGTTATGATAGATTATTTGAAGAAAGGAATGCATTTCGACTGATTTTACCTATTTTTTGGACAATTTCGACCTTTTGGCCATTTTTTACCCCTAAATTAAAAATTAGAAATGCCACACCCCCTATACGCTATTTTATGTTCCCATGAGGATGCAACCACATGTTGGATGTTTGTACAAACTACGGCCGTCAAAACTTTTTCTGAGCACTTTTTGCTGTAATGGCCGCCGTCTATGGCAGAGACTAAAACAAAGACATGTTTTTTAAGCCTGACCATTTGAAACCTGCAATGATGTTTATTCTTATTCTTTGTTTGAAATTTCATCGCATCACACCCAACACTACAACTCCAAGTTAGGTTCAACGAGATATGTGAAGGGGCAAGCCAAATATTGTGCCATAACATTAATTTCTATAGATGAGACACTCAATAATTTCTTTCTTACGCAGTAAGGTTGCTAAAAAAAAAAAAAAAACAGAGATGTCTTAAAACAGAGAAAAAATTTCTTTCTGAATTGCTTATATTCAATATAAAACATAGGCCTGAATTTCGTATTTGCTCTATACGAAATTGAAATTTCAACAATTTTTTGTACAAGAAACATTTCTCATCTTAATCCTTCGGATGGGGATATTTTCGATGGAAAGCTTTACATCAGGAAAAAATCATTACTTTCAATTTTTTTAGGGACACCTGATATGTGAAATCTCTCGTTTGCAATCACCTTTAATTGCAGTACGTAGATCATTTTCATCAAAGAAAAACATTTAATGATGAAATATGACCCAATCGCCCTTTTGAGGGCAAGCGATTTCTATAGGTCATTCTAAAGCAACCCAACAAAAATTTTGTGTTGAATTTCTGCAACTCTACAGAAAAAGGTTGTCGAAGTACTCTTATGCTACCCCTTGAAAATGGAGAGAAGAGAGAGAGAGAGAGAGAGACTCATACACTGCCAACTAGTAGATTTAATCTTATTTAGTAAGAATTCCAAGATTTTTTTGACGAGCAAAAATCTTGACTAATAAGATTTAAATTTTGTTTTGCAAAGACAATAATTTCTAAAAGTCAAATAAAATTTCAAATTTGGTGTCCATGCCCATTTATCAGCCCTTCTGGCCCCTTCAGTCACCCTAAGGCAGGCTCCTGTACCCCATCAGGGACCAAACAAACCCTTGGACCCCATTTTGCTAATGTTAGACCATGGTTTCTTGACTGTGTGTTTTGTATTGGTCTGCAGAGGTAGATGACCCTTCAGCAAACCATACTACACACAGATTCCCAATTAGGTCGTAAAATGTCATCAACCCAATTTCATAGAGTTTAGAAAGTTGGGTTTTAACCTGTCATTTATGGAGTTTTTTATCGGCACTCAAAACAAGCGCGCCAATGATATTACATGTAGGAAGGTTTAAGGTCAGGAATACCATTATAAGACTATTTGGGTGCTTTCACATCGATACTTTAATATGAGGCTACAGTGCAATTCATGGGCCAATTTTGAAGAATGTGGAACACTGTTTTATAACTTTCAGATAATTTTGTGGGTATAGGGGAGGAGGGATATCGAGTCCATATTTTTTGTGTTAGTGACCACCTTTTTATTTTACAATTTTGTGCTCTAAATGTTCAAGTCCCTTTCTTGGGGGAAACATTCACGTACTGATTCTAAAATAGTATTGTGAAATAATATTAACTGATTTTTAAAGTTCTATTTGTAAAACCATAGACGAGTAAATGTAAAACAGGAAATAAGATTAAAAGATATTAAAAGGACCCATCCAATTTGAAACATCACTGAGTGTTCCTATTTGCATAAGCAATTTAAGCTCAGTTCAATTTGACATAATGGTAAGAGCTGTGTGTATGTTTTGTGTCCATTTTTTTAAAGTTAATTCAGATGTAATATTTGTCTAAGTGCAACACCAGCATTGCTCCTTTATGCAAAATTGGACTGATTCTAGCTGCCTGATTTCAAGCTTTTCATGTTTGTAGCCAGGATCCTGCCCCTGTGTTGCTGGATCTAGAATGATCAAACCAACAACAAATGCAGGGGTTCCAGGAACCACAAAGTAACCAAACTCTTTCTAATCTACCTAAATTTTGGGGCTTTAACACATTTTGAGGGATTTAAGAAAATTGTGCATTGTTTTGTGGTAATTTTTGTCGGTTTTAGTAAGAAGAGGCAGTACGCAACCCTCCCCACCCCTCTTTCCCGCATTGACATGGGGCCTCTTAAGTATATGTGGGCCACCCTTTTCTACCCTGATCAGAAAAACCTGGTTATGCCACTGGGTAAGATTTAACCCTACAGTAGGCCTAGTACCTGTAATTTTAACATATTTTTTGAGGGAATTCACACGTTATAAAGTGGTTGCTGTGTTTTAAATATCGCAATTTTGAAAATTATTATTATACTTACGAACAATAATACGGGTTGATAATTGTTATTGCCATTTGAGATTTGTATTTCTTGATTTTCATATTTGATTGTCTCTCAAAAACAAAAATTGTGTATATAGAACAAATATTACATCAGATATTTAATCAAGAGGTTCATTGTCACTCGTTTAATTCTTTTTTTTCATTTAGTTATTATTCATATCCCAGATAGCCAACTGACGTCGGGCCGACGTCGTCACAGTCGAGGTCGGCAAACCAACGTCAAGCCGACGTTGGGAAAACAGTGGGGAAAGGTCGTTTGTGGTCGGCAAACCAACACCAAGCGACGTTGGGAAAACGGTAGGGAAAATGGTCGGTGGATGGTCGACAAGGCCAACGTGTGGTCGGGGGAAGTGGGAAAATGGTTTGGGGGAAATGGTCGTTTTTTGTTCGGCAGGCCAAAGTTGGGCCGATGTTGGGGAAAGTTTTAATTTAATTTTTTTTTTTTTTGTTTTTTTGTGGAGTGAATGGTCGTTTTATGGTTGGTAAGCCAACGTCGGGGTGAAGTGGAAAAATGTGGGGAACTGGTCGTTTGTGGTCGGCAGGGCCAACGTTGTGGGCAATAATGTTGTCCCGCAGACTATAATTAGCTAAAATTCTAATTAGGCCTAATAATAAAGAAAATAGTAGGCCTCTAGCCAAAACGGACATAGCTTTCAGCAAAACTAGGGATAGGGATTAGAACTATTGTGCGTAAAATAAACATATGGCAATTGCAGTGACTATATTTTCCGATTTTGTGCACTTTGTATAAACCGTGATAAGGGATTCCTTGCGCTTTTCGGGGTTTTTTCACCTCTGTGAACTGACGTATTTCGCAGTGTTATGAGTCTTTAGTCTTCACTTAGTGTGTGTTTATATACTGTGGAAGCGTTTACAATTGATCTCTTATATATGGCCCTTTGATATCAAGAACAGACAAGTAGCTCAATTGATAGTCGTCCCGTCTTCTAATACAAAGGTCCCGGGTTCGAATCCGGTCAAGGTAAGTCGATTTTTCAGTACTATTTAATAATATACCTAAAATAAGATATGAACTATACTGGTGTAGTGTGAAAAACCATAGGGAAATGTTCGTTTGTTTATGGAGCCAATTAGTGATTTTATCACATGGCAAAACCTCGTTTTATTATTGTTGGGATAACGTTGGCCACTGTGGGCCAAAACATTGGTCACGTCAAAATACGGACGCATGTCCATCGTGGGCCGACAGGACAAAATGACGTTGGCCGACGTACTTGCGACGTTGGCCCCATCGCGTGGATGTTGGGCCAACATTGGTCCAACGTTGTACTGCTAGCTGGGATGTTATATTTTTCTTCTGCCAAATCATAAGTAACTCATACATGGAGGGTTCTTAGATTGGGTTGGGGTACCCATGCTTGTTTTAAAAAAATGGGGACTAGCTGCTATTATGGGACTTGGGCTCAAATTTGGGTACAATATATCTTCTCGTCCGCTAGGAGGTGTATTAAATTAAGGTAAGATTGAGACTGGTCCAGTGTAAAAAAATAGGAAAATGAACCTAATTTGTCAGCTAAATTAGCATTGGTGGTCATGTTTTTTCTTTCAGCATTACCTGTTTTATTTTTCTTGTATTTGGTGCATTTAAAAGATATTGTTTTTTACATGTTAAAACAGTCCCCCTATGAGTATAAATTTTACTACAAATTGGTCCCATTAGGGATATATTTCACCTGAACGTTGCACATTTGTACCGAAAACTGGTACTGTTTTCGATATATTTTCCTCCTTGAAAATTGTGGCGCATCAGGCTCACTTTCAGAACCCCTGGAGGGAGCACAAGGGCAATTTGATCCGCACAGAACCTCCCTGGCAATATAAACCAAGGAAGATCTTGTTAACTTTACCCAAGTTTTGACCATAGCACACATTGACACCCAAATTCCTCTAGACTCACTCTTTACTCTCACCATGCTCACTATGATTGAAACTGAGAGGTCATGAACTCTAAGCCTAAACATTGAGACACCGGTCCTGATTCAATTACCATGTGCTTGTACTAATCTCAGTGGGCATTACATAGGGATGGGTTTTTGAATAGGATTGCTTGACATCCTGCAGGACAAAAACTTGATACTGTCACTCTCCTTGGCCGTTCCCCCCGCCCCCCCCCCCTCATATTAAACTCATGAAAATACACTGAAATCTTATGCCAAAAGTACACGAGTACTGAACGTCAAGAAAGACTTCAGAAAGCCTACTACTTCTATGACCGGTAATGGCAGTGGCATACCGTGGAAGTCAATCCAGAGGGGCCAAAATTTCCAAGTTGTCCCCGCCAGAGGGGGCAAATTCGTAAGTCGCCCATTGATTTGCTCCAAATAAATCTAGCTTGACGAAATTCCGCGTGTAGCGCCGCTAAATGCGCCGAATTTACTTTAATTTTGCCCAAATTTAGGCTGAAATTGGTCGAAATTCCCCGGAGAAGAGATGAAATGCCTAGTTTGGTCCATGGCGTCCGCGTTTTCGAGCAGAGGGGGCAACTTTTCCCCCCTTTCCCCACCGTTCGGTACGCCCTGAGTTAATGGTACTTTAACACTTTCTACTCAACAGCAGATTACTACTTTGACACTGAATCAAATTGTACAAAAGTATTCCTATGTAAGGTCATTTGTTTATTTATTCCAGAAATGTCACCCTCTGCAATACCTATGTTTCTTAGTAAAATTTATTAAAAATATGTTTAATGATACCGAGTCCAAAATGAAAGGCTTTTTGCACTTTGCATCTTCTTGTTTGTTCTAAAATGTGGAAGGGGTCCAAATTCCCTGTAGGAACTCTATGGGGACTGGGGGACATTATACCCCTCCTATTAAAGGGAACCAACCCTATGCAAAATAAAACGCTATTTTTTTGAATCAGTATCATTAATATAATTTTTTGATATTTTTTAGATATAAATATGGATATTGCAACGTTGACCTTTTCTTGAATAAACAACTGACTTTACCTTTTTCCCCATTTATCTTTGAAAAGGAGGCAACCCCACGCACGTTGCCCCAATGGACCATTTTTACTCCTGGATAATTTTGATATATATTTCATAGATTTTAGAGCAGTTCAAACATTTGACCACCAGAGTAACTTTACCCCTCTGCCTGCCAACTCAGCAGCGGCCCCGGCAGACATTCATATTGCCACCAAGTTATATTTTTCTCCCGAATTTTCACGTATTCAGATATTGGTACTCGTTCGTTTGATCAATACCTTCTTGGCTCGGCTATGTGTGAAATACCTAAGTTCAAATCGAAGTCCTTCATATAAAAATACCACTTTGCATAAACTTGCAAAAATTAAAAATATTTTTGTTATATACAGTATCATAGGGCAGTGTTATACTGTGCATAAATGTTTAAACTGTTAATGAAAAAAAAATCTGATTCATCTCTAACTCTGAAATTAAGCATTTTAGGTGACTACTTTCGTTTCTTGCTGACTATTTTTAATTACTAACCCAGACAAATTATATTTTGAAAAGTACATTTTGTGCTGATTGAAGAAAATCTTTAGTGTGAACATGGTCTTGGACAAATCCAACTTGATTGAACCACAATCACTTCTAATTCAAAGCAAATCAATCTTGCGATATAATACAATGAACCATGTACATTGTGCATTCTTTTCATTCTTACGTTTTTATAGTTATTAATTTCTGACCTAAAGAGTGTTTATCGAACACTCTAACAAAGGTTTAATTGAGAATGAAAGGTATGATTTTGGGAAAACCGGGGCTTAACCGGTACACTATTACTGCATCTCTTACGACGAATTGAAACCAAGGAGATGCCATTAAAGCAATAACAGCACATTTTTTGAAAGAGCTCCCCCATTTAAAAAATTTGATATTTTTACACAGTTATGTTGGTAACTGTCTGGGAAACTATACCTCCGAACGAGAAATGCTAAAAATGCGTATTTAATCATAAAATAAGCGTATTTGGTACAAAATTTTAGAAAATTTTGGGGGATCCCCAGATGTACTTAACGGCAGCGCTTGAAATTCTTAGTTTATGTCCATCCATGATTATTGTGCCCCCCTCAACCTGACCCATAAACAACTAATGGATGAGCGTAACAATCTCAATCAATCAATCAATGAAATTTTATATAACGGCCAAAATCAAAATTTGAAATATTAAGGCGCCTGAAACACAAACATAATCTAATCACAATGAAAAGTCACTACTGATAAGCAATCTGGGAAGAGATGGAACTTAGAAGGTCCCTTGAATGATTATGGATGCAGCATTTTGATGTCATCTGGAAGAAATGTTCCCATTTTGACCGGCACAAGAAAAAGAACGGTCAGCGAAAGATTATTCTGTCTGGTGGGTTCTAAGTTCAACAAGTCGTGTCTTGATGTGGAGGAACGCAGACAAAATCGACGACCAGTTTGCAGTCGATGAAGCCTGTCCAGTATAGCTTGGTGGTTTGATTGTGAAGTGTTTTGTAAACCAGTAACAGAACTTTGAATTTAATGCGACCTCTTACTGGCAGCCATTGAAGGTCAATGATTTCAGGTGTGGATGGAGTCATATTTACGCGCTGTTGTGATACCCTTGCGAAGTTCTTGGACATTCTGAAGTCTATTTAAACAACGGTTGTTGATGCCATAAGGAGGTTTGCTGTTAAAATATTCCAATCTGGAATAACAAGGGTATGAACCAAACAGCAGTCTTGGTTGCTTTTTCTTGGGTAGTCCTGTTGTGGCGGCCTTACTGATTTTGGTAATTGAAGTTCTCGGATTTTTTATCATGCTTGCACCTTGAGCTGCCATTGCCATCTCATCCCGAATCAAACATTACCACCCCCGCGATTTCTCACTGGGTTAGCTGGACATGATGTCAACTCCAGCACAGAACAGCGACAGGTTAACTTGCAAGCTGGGCCTGAAACCGAACCCCCAAAAAAAAAAATTTAAAAAACCTCTGGTCCTTTTCAAGGCATTTCATTTATACAGTCCTTCAAGCCGAAAAATTGCCATCAATGAGCACATGCTGAGATCTCCCGTGTAGGTATGATTTAAACCATGTCAGAGGAACATTATGCACACCACGCAAGCATATCCCAATTCGCTCAACAACACAAAAGTTCTACAGTGTCGTGCCACTACTGAGATCAAGAAGGACAAGGATAGTAACACCTTGTCTCTCCATGGCCGCCCATGATGTCGTTAAGCATGCTGGTCTCAGTACTATGGACCTGGTTTATAAGCAACTGGAGTGGTTCATGCTAGATTGTTTTCCAGTCATGTAGTTGGTCCACTGCTTGGCGACAGCACGTTCCAACACCTTTGATAGAAATGGCAAATTACTGACAGGCCGGTATTCTCATACTCTCTAAAATGAAAGAGTGAAAAATCGCTCCTGAATTTCGAGTTATTTATTTGTTAAATTACTCTAATCGAGTGGCTTTTAGCTTTAAAAGAGCGAGAAAATGCAACCCGAACAACCTTCACATCGTCGCGGTAAACCGAGCTTCACTCTCTACCGATGCTCAAAATGCATCTTTCTTCGGAGTGAAGCCGACTCTGAACTCCTTATAGACCGGATTTTAGGCTATAAAAGAGTGTGAAAATTCTCACTCTTTTTCTAGTGAAACCTAATAGCCAATCAGAAAACGCCGCAAATCGCGTGATATTTTCGAACAACATGCGGACGAGTTAAGTGAGATACCGTCGCCAAAACGGTTTAACAATTGACATTAGTGACGAAATCATATAGATATGCTTCACGACGGGTGAGTATTATTTGTATGTGTCGGTCACATTCATAGCATTTACAGACAAAGTGTGGAGAAGCATTAAATGTTTATTTACTGTATTTCACTCGCTTACAGTAGTCTGCGCCAGGCTCTCCCGGCCAGGCTAGCTTACACATGTTACGAAACGCACAATCTGCATGTCACGGACGCGGGGCATGCAGACCGTGATCATACACGTCCTGCGTGCCACAATCATGCATGTCCCTCACTGAATCATCCAATGATGCGCCACAATATACATTCATGTCACGATGCTCTGAATTATGACCTACACATACAATTATACTCACAACAAACAAATTCCTAAAGAATCATAACTCTATAAGAGTGACTAGTTCACTCTAAAACAAGGAGTTATCGTTCACTCTTTCCTTAGAGTATTTTGTTCACTCTTATTTGAGTGATCTCACTCTAAAAGATTCGTCACTCAGCTGGCTCTTTTTTGAGTGAGATTTCACTCTTTTAGAGTGGTTTTTCACTCTTTCGTTTTTAAGAGAGTTGTTTTGGTTCCAAATTAGGCTTCCTTGAGCAAAAGGTGTTGAAACTGCTCCTTAGGTCACTAGGAACTCCTTCACCTTTCCTACATTAGTGATAGAGGGCAGAAGAACATCTGACAACTTCTTGATCACCATGATGGAACTGGGTCAAGAATGCAGATGGACCCCCCCCCTAAAGGTGCAGCAGTTAATAATTTCATTGACTTTCGTTTTTCATCTGACCAGTGTGAAAGCATCCAGTATTGGAAACAGGAGCGAAAGAGAAGTATTACCGCATGTTGAGTCACGTAAAGGTCGTCCTGATGACTTTGATTTTATTTGCAAATAAGATGCAAAGCATTCGCAAATTTCCACGGCACATCATAGACACGTACATTGCGCTATTTTTCCCGGCTATTTCATATATAATAGGAAGGGCGTTTTCATCAGCCGTGAGTAATTAATTATCGGAGATCTCCGATATTAATTATTCTAATTACAAAAGCCTACGTTGCGGACACATAGACATTTCGAGCTACCCACCCATTCACAGGTATAGTTTTTCTACAGCCATTTACAAATGCAACCGTGTAAAATAATCAAAATTTTTTTGAAAAATTGGAGGCGCTCTTAAAAACAAATGCTATTATTGCTTTAGGGGAACAAGGCCGTGAGGCAAAAATAATGGTATCGCCGTTTGAATTAATTTTAAAGAGACTACCGTTCCCCAAATCCTACCTTTATTCTCATTTTTAAACAGATTTTTAATTCAAGTAACTTAACACTAAATTTGGAATCTATGGCTTACACTTAAGTGCCCACGTGGGGTTGGGGTTTCCATAGTACCCACATTTGATTTTTTGCGATTTCTCGGTTACGTAATCAACTTTTTCAAGGAGTTTTGTTTTGCCTAATTGTCTGATTTATGAATACGCTTCTCCTGATACAAAAAAATTTCAATCCTCCCCCGGCTTCAATAGACTAAATTAGGTTGAGTCCCTAGGAACCCTCCCCCCCCCCTTGGACTACGGAATTGAAAAAATCAAGATATTTTTATCTAATTTAAAAATTAAAGTATTAAATATTTGATTTTAATTATACATGTATATATTTGGTCATATATTGTTAAGTAATAAAAAAAAAAAAAAAAAATAATTAATAATTAATAATACTTAATCAAATAACGTTTTAATATGCGGATAGCCTCAATTTAATTTTGTCACGGCGTGCTCTTAACTGTGTAGTCATTGGAAAAATAGGCATTTAAGTTTTCTCTAAAAAATACAAGATGGTATAAATTTGCTATATTTTGCAATGATTATTTTAATTGGTTATTCTAGAGTAGAATATAATGAATTATTTGTTTGGTTCAAAACCTTATATTGAGTTGCTGAGGATGGAAATGTGCGAACCACTCCTTTTCCGGAGAGTGACCTTTCAATTCCCCTAGGTCATGGTCACAGTTCGATTTCAATTTTATATGGTGGGTATGTGGTTTCTTCCGTGACCCCCCATTCTACTTGTGGTAGTGTCCATGACAAACTCCCCATGGGAAAATGTTTTTTTTTCTGGTTGGGTCCCCTAGAACCCCCCCCCTCCCCTTGTCAACTAACGGAAGTTTTTTTTAGCTTGGGCCCTTTAAGTGTTTAATACCAAAAAGAGGGCAGTGGTCCCAAATATGTAGTCCGATGATGTTAAAGAATACGTATAGAGCAAGTACCCCTGACTGACTTTTGACCTCAATCTGTTACCAGACCCACCACATCGACCCCTTGCTGAAATATCAGCCCTGTCTCAAAAAGAAATGGTACAATCAAAAACCGTTTTTTTTTTCAATATAACTAATCTAAGTAAGTCGTATTGATATATTACATTAAGAGCCAAACGGACCAGGCTTTCCAGGATTTTTTGTTTCATCTCATTTGCTGTTTCAATCGAGAGATAACATCCCATTTATGCGGACACATAAATCGAGTTTTTGCCACTTTTTTGGTTGAGTGCAACGGTGAACGAGTTAGTTTAAACATAAGTTATTCACATTTGAACAGATATGAAATTCTTAAAAAGGGATTACTCATATACAAACTCGCAAAGATACGAAAACATTGCGTAAGTGTGGAGTTATGATCAGTAAGTTCCTGCTTTAAGATAAATTGAATAAACATTCGAACATACTATTTGTTTAGAAGATAACCATGAGCGTACAGCAATTTGGAGGAGAGAGTTTTTTGGTCTTGAAGTATCATGAACCGAAATTCCTACCACGACCCACCTTGATACTTTACTCCCAATTCAATTTTTTTATGAACTCCCAACAATAGTAAATGCACAAAAATAGTGCAATATTTTTTAAAACCCATTTCCTTTGATTTTGGGTTGTTTATATTTTGGTTGCAATTACATTCTTCTGGCACGATTTTAACAGATACCAAATTTTAAATTGAAAAAAACAAAAAATTAAAAAACTGAAAAAAATAAAAATATTGATTTATTATTTATGAAAAGAAGATTTTATCATTTAACCGATTATGTTGACTATTAAGAACTTGGTGTCGATAAACTAAGACTTCTTTTGGTTTACTTTAATCTGTGTTTTTGTTCTTTTGTCAAGTTGAAATCTTTTGTGCGCTTCAAGACAGCAAGGCATAAATGCGCGAAAGCAGACTCTGCCCATGCATAAAAGAGGCACAAAATGGGTTTTTGTATAATCGCACTAAATTTGATTATATCTGGGGATGACAAGCAAATAAGATGACACACACACCATTGGAAAGGAAACCCCTGGTCCTTCTTCTTTAATATTATGCCAAGTAAGAATGACTTATGTTGAAATTTCATATTTAAAAACCATTTTTTTCTGATTGTACCATTTTTTTGAGACAGGCTGTATAAGCAGACCAGTAATGAACTTGATCCATCACTCACTAAAAAGCTACAATTAAAACTTTTTCAACCAAACGGTGTATATTAGATGCATATATGACCCCTATTACCCCGAATTACCTTTGACCTCATCTGTCACCCCATACAAGACCCCTTGCTTTCATGTATAATATACCAAGTATGACTTGATCCATCACTGCACTAAACAAGATCAAGGTAAAAAAGTGTCAACCAAAAGGAGTACACTAAATGGTGTCCACGGACAGACAGAAATATACTAGAACTATCGTAGTCCAATATCGCTCGTTTGATGCCTTACTAACATTTTTTGATTTCTACCGTAACGGTGAGGCGGGTGAGGGCACTCACCCTATTTGCCCCCCCCCCCCCCGCATGGTTAAAGACAATATGTCACACTCAACTTGAAACCTTATCATTTTTGCATGGGGTCCTCTGTACTACTAGCACTACTATGTGTTTCGTATACCTTTGTAGGCAAAACTGTTTTAACTGGCCACCATTTTGAATTCAAGATACCTTCCACGTCCAATTATCCGTTGTTATAACAATGTTATATTGGATTCCTGGACCCAGAAACATGTACATATCCTCGGGCTATAGACACTATAGAATCATGAATTACTGGTAAAGAGACTGGAATGTTGGCAAAAAACGTCTTTCCTTCCCCTGCCGCCACCTTAAACTTCAAGATGGCTTCCACAATCACCTGGTCCTTTTGTTAATTAATGTTCTTATTGGATGTCTGGACCCTGAAACATGGCATAGAGCCATATCATGCCCTCTACTAGTTTTCAGGGACATGTATCATCAAAAAACAACTGCCCTTGGCGTATTTTGAAATTTTCAAGATGGCCGTCACAGCCACATGATCTAATGTTGTTGCATTGAGATTGACACCCTCCAGCAAAAGGTTTAGAAGGTGGAATTACGTTTCTAGGTGCTTTAAAAGCCAAGGTATAGCATAGTATAGGTTCAAAATGGCAGCCATTTTGAAATCCATGGCTGCTTATATGCGATTTAAAAAATGCAAACATTGATTTTTCTATGACAGCTGAACTTTAGAAAAAAAATGCAAAAATTTAATAATATTTTTGAACATAGTGAACCTGGCTAAAAACTGCGCAAAACACCTTCTTTTAACTCCTTGACCATTTGGTGGAAACTAATTAAAAGGATTTTCATACTAAAAATCATTGAGTGTAATTTTAATGTAATATTGTTTTGGCCATACTAAATTCTTGAACCAATCTGATTAAAATCATTAAAACAGTGTTATTACATTAACTTGATATCATTTGTGCACAAGGCTCACTATCTTTGGTCTTCAGAACCAGCTGAACATCTTAAGCGAGCACGGTCAAAATTGGAAGCTATCTGTGAATATTAGCAAGACTAAAATCATGGTGTTTAAACGTGGAGGAGGAGAAGTAGAGAACCGTCTAGTGGTCTCCCCTGTTAGTAACTGCTAGTTATAGTTAGTGAACTAATCTCTACAACACCAAACACTGTTTTCCCTTAAAGGTCCATGGCCCGATCGCTAATAGCCTCGTCCCCAGAAGCCCCAGATTTTACCGGAAGTGGTCAACATTTTGGTATCAGAAGAAAGCTACTATTTTTCTCATTTACCCTGTAAAATCTTAGTGCCAAAGGATGTTTGGTTTGGAAGTTATGAGCGAAAATGTACCCCATTTTGGTCGACCAATATTAAGTTTACACAGTGCTCTATGGGACTTACAAAATCACGTTTTTAGCTCTCACATCAAAACAGACTGAAATATCGGCGCGAAACTTTACAAATGGGGTTTTGGGGCGAAGGCCAATCTATTAAGATGAAAACTTCATATCCTTAAATCGGGCCATCCCCCTTTAACATCATTTCTTAAGTATACCCGTATCACGACTAGACCTCGGCGCAGGCCTTTTCTAAGGTCTGCCTTGACTATAGCGTCATTGAATGTGGAGGGTTTTTCTAATGCAAAAAGTAACATCATTGCTGATATGTGTAAAAATCTCCAATGCGATGTCCTATGTCTGCACCACGGTAGAAGCAACCTCAATGTCTGATGATAAGAACATCGAAGTCCTCACCATTGAGCTCAGCTCTGTCATAGTTACATCCGTCTACAAACCTCCATCAGTAGACTTCAAGCACCCTCAACTCAGCCGTGAGAATTCCACCAAACCTCACTTCTTTATTGGCGATTTCAACAGCCATAGTACCCAATTGGGCTACAATGAAACTAACAAAGATGGACAAGCTGTCGAAGAATGGATAGACAGTCAACATCTACGTCCCATCACGACTCTAAGCTGCCACCATTATTTCATAGTGATCGCGTTGGAAGAAGGTTACCAACACTGATCTATGCTATTGTTAGTAAAACATCTCTAACCTGTGTACACGATTGGTTTCTGGATCCTTCCCACCTAACTCAACCGTCGACCAATTCGGTATCCATCAACGCCGGGCTTAAGACCGAAGACCAAACAAAGTTCCTTTTAAGCGTCCACTTTAACTACAAGAAGCAACGGGCAAGGATTCACACCTGATGACCTGATCAGAACGGTGAAGAGGAATTGCTCAAAACCTCATAACTATGACCAAAATTTGCCCAACAAGTTAACACGACGCCTTTCCAAAGGACTGGTGCTAGAAATATCAGAGTATATAACATGTTTGGATCTGTGTCCTTTTTTCGGCTTGAAACAACTGCTAAAGGTTAGGAAGTTTCGGAGAGGATCTCCCATGAAATGATCAAACCTGCACGAAAGCATGGTCTACCATCCGAAATCTCCGAGGGGATCCAACAGTACCTCCACAGCAGTGCAGCCAAATGTCCATCACCCAACCAAGTAGCCCACCAAGTGCGGCAAGAAGCCCAAGAAATCAAACTAGACCATAAGGAGTTTAGTGGCGACCCTGTTTTCACTCGCCCCTTCAACATGGACGAATTGGGGGGATCCGGTATGCTAAACGGAAAAGCCTAGGGCCTTGACTAACAGCTCAACTATCACTAAAAATTCGGCCCAGGTCTCAAAGGAATGGCTTCTTTAGCTCTACAGAATTGCTGCCTATTTCCTACAGGTCCCCAAGGATCTGGAGGAAAGCACGTGTTTGGGCACTCCTAAAGCCTGGGAAAGATCAGTCTAATCCCAAGATCTACAGACCAATAATCACTCCTCACCATACCTACAAGCTCTCTTTGGGCGTCTCCTGCTCAATCGTAACTCGCACCTTGATGACGAACACCTCATACTAAACAATCAGGTTTCCGGCTAGTCAAATCAACACAAGCCAGTACTCTCCACCTAACTCACAAATATTGAGGAGGGTTTTGAGAAGGGTATGGGTAACCGGAGTAGTGTTCGTCGACCTATGGCAGCCTAACGATACAACACTGTCAATCACAGATGCCTACTCCCATAAGATCCTGAAATCACCAAGGATCATCAGCTTGACACTGGGCTTATCAAAGGATTGCTGTCAAACAGGTTTTCTTTGTTCAGCTAGGAGCGAAGAAAGCCGTGGTGGCGTAGGCTCAGATGGACTTATACCTACAAGGGATCGTTCGTACACGCTCCCTGTTCAA
This sequence comes from Ophioderma brevispina, assembly GCA_023653785.1. NCBI lineage: Eukaryota > Metazoa > Echinodermata > Ophiuroidea > Amphilepidida > Ophiodermatidae > Ophioderma > Ophioderma brevispina. The sequence goes on from JAMKCH010052922.1 coordinate 15,447, forward strand.
CAGCTATCCCAACGACCAACCTAGGATGCAGGAACCTGTCGTTTTTAAAATTTATCAGGACGATCTTGGAATATCGCACAAGATGCAGACTTGTCACAGCTGTTTGAAAGGGAGACTGCTCCAAAACTTTGGATAACTCACTCCTTATTATGAGGAAAACCGCCTACATGCAAATCCATTCCACGACACAGGTGTGTGATTTACATCTACGCAACCGTGAAGTAAAATTTCAGCTTAAATTACCACCTGTGTCTGGAAAACCCCTGGAGCACTGCGATAACCCTGTCTACTTGGGAATCCACCTTGGACCGCACTCTCCTTTATAAGACCTCCACTCGAGAAGACGAAGAGTAAGTATGTTCACTCAATAACAGCTTGACAAACTCACTGGCACAAGATGGGGTGTCGCCCACATACCCTTAGATCGACGGCACTTGCCTGTGCTACTCCTGTGCAGAGTATGCTTGCCTGTATGGAAAGATCCACCCATGCCAATAAGCTTGATCCAGCATTAAAAAATGTCCCGCCTACGCCTATCACAGGATGCCTACTATCCAACACCAACGGAACTTATACATTCTAGCATGAATTGGCCCCAACCCATCCGTCGTAGCGTAGCGAGCAAGCAAAGCGTAGCTGCCACGTATCTAATGTGGAACACCCTATGTCTTGCAGATACCTGCTTCCAATCGCCTTAAATCCAGAGAGATAGAGTTTCTTAAGCTAAGTCCAAACTCTTGAAAAAGTCTCTAAGTAGTTTAAGAGAGTCGGCCTTGTGGAAAGAAAGACTTGTCAACAACCAAGTACTCTATTGGTATGAACCTGGTGTGAGCATCTCCCACCTGTAACTGACTCCTCATGAGCTGATTGGCCATGTCTCAACAGATTGAGAACCGGAATGGGCCGATCTAAGGTTCCTTTGCAGAAGCGGGCTACCTGGAATCATATTCAGTACACTACCTGTGATTTTGGAGTCGCGCAGCCATCAGGCAATGGAAACACTCTTGTCTCCATTCTGGAGCCACAATCACAAACAAGGACCCGATTGCGGAATTCAGTGAAGCAGCCAGATTTTGCACTCATCTCTGGCTAGATCGTATTTGAAAACCAGGCATGTTTGGAAGCACTGATAAGAAGAACGTGGATGTCATTTGAAGCGATGACAACTGGTTCAATGATAATGTGCGCTTGAAGTGTTAAATTCTTTACTGCTCGAGGTGTAACTTTTAGTGTCAAATGGGTAGTTTGATGAAAAGCTCATGCCAAGAGCAACCTCTTGCTCAAGGAAGCCTATTTGCATTTCAGCATTTTGTAACAAATTTTGGGTCGTCTTCCTCCTACTGTTATGTTTAAGATATTTGACTCTAAAGATTCTTCCCATTTTTTTTTCTTTTGGATGTGAATTGCGGGGTAAGGCAAAGTACTGATGCACGAGCAACTACATTTAAATTTGGTTTGCAAACTTACCTCGTTCTGCAGCCATCCCCAGCTGGACGCGGGGAAACTTGGGGCGATTCATTTTTACACACATTACATATAGTAAGAGTGTTATTACGTATTGGTTGCGTCTCTTCTTGATATTGAGAACTGGGCGCGCGTTACCCGTGCTATAATTTTCAATACACTAGAGCTGAAAGTGGTTAAGGGCTGTTGGGGGGGCCTTAATGTAAACGACCACTCTTTACCATGGGTTTGATGAAGTGTGGGTTGCTTCCGGCGTTGCAAATATTGGTGTTTTAGGTCTTAATTCAAAACAAAGTTGTCCGTTATCCTTATCAAACATTCACCGAGTTATGGCAACTTTTCTCAGTTGCAGGTTGTGTTCTCACTTTAAATATGATAACACTTAAGACAAGACCAAGGGGGGGAAAAGAGGGTTCCTAGGGACCCCCAAAATTTGTGTTCGGGGAGGACGCTCTGGCCGATTTACGGTGCGATTTTTGGCGCCGAAATTGTTTGTATGTCTGACTTTTAAATGCGCTTCTTTTCAGACCAAAATAATTCCAAAAATCGGCCAAGCCGTTATTGGGATAATTAGTGGGGGTCCCATGGAACCCCCCCTTGGGCACTAACGGAAGTCATTTGAGAATATTTTTAAATAGAAGAAGAACCGAGACTCAAAGCATTTTTTTGGCGATATACGTTCACACATACAGTAAGTAAACATTATTAGTAACATTAAAAATAATTAACCCTTTTATGTGCTGAAAACAAACATTTCATCATGTACGTCCAAACCGTAGTTACTGTACCACTGGGAAAATGACGTGTCTATGGGCAACCCGTACAAACTACAGATTCCCTAAAACTGCCCTGGTTTTGGGTAAATATAAGTAATTTTTGGGGTCTTCTCGAATAGAGTATCAACATAAAATACGTTTCTTTAAAATTTTGATGTAAGCGCACAAGGCTCATCGTTAATTTTCCGTCCTTTTTGCCCAATTTTCGCGTGTTTTTGAAACAATGTTTTGGCCCCCTATTCTTCACACCAAAATAACAAATCTCATTTTTTATTGCGAGTTGGGTTGTCTTATGACCCTTCACATGATTGTGGTATAAATTTCGTGCAACTTCCTCGAACGTGTTTTTCCTTGGGGGGGGTCCCTGCAACCCCCCCCCCCCCCATATTTTTTACCCCCCCCCCCCCCCCCTTGGGCACCAACGGGAGTGAAAAACTCCCTTGGGGTCCACTTGAAGTTTTAACAAGGTAAAGCATATTTGATCTGTTTAACGTAGAATAAGTTTTCTTTTAGAATATGATTGTACTAAACTCAGGCTTGGAGTCTTAACTTGGAAATTGAAGTGGGTAGATGAAATCGAATCCCCGTGAAGATAGACTTTGTCAGTATGTTAATTATAATAATATAGAGGATGAATTCCACTCTGGTCTTAATATGTCCTCATTTTGCGTAGACGAGAGAAATCGCTATAATCCCCCATAATTTTCTAATCATCCAAGCTAGTTCATTCAACTAGGCGAGATATTCAAATTAATCTATGTAAATCTCGTTGCCAAGTTTTCTCGAAATAAAAGCTTACACTTAAACCATTTTGAATGGACCTGGTACATAGATTAGATTAGGTAAAATACATTTGTATTGTTTTCTTTGCCTAGCATATCAGAAAATTTATATTCCTTAAAAAAAATCTGTGACAATTGTTGTTTTAAATATATATTCATTTTCAAGATGGTACGTACTTCTCCAAATAAACCGTGGACCTGACCGTTTCAAACAAATTCTGGTAAACTGACCATTGCCAAACTGTTGATAAGATATGTGGCTTCCTATTTGTAAAAAAATAACTGGTACTGGACGCTTTCTCATAATAAAGAAATGATGTAAGTTTTGCAGGTTTATTTAATTCGGGGTGGGTATCTATTTATATTTGAAAGGTGGGTTGGTCCCAGAGGTGTTTTGCACCTATGTGTCCCATTCTTTTTGCTGGCATATTACCTTGGGTTCTTTGTTTTTGGTCAGTTTGTGCAATATTTTTATTTACTTGAAAATGTATATGTTATGTACATTTTTATGCCAGTGATGAAGTGTAATAAATAAATAAATAAAAAATAAAACTATACGAAATGTAGTATAACTTCGGACTTTACGGCCAGCAAGTTTATTGTATTCAGTATTGATATACCACGCGGCAATCCGATGTGGTCGTTTCACCTGCCAGTCGTTATTTTGAAAATTTTACTACGTGGAAATTAAGCAAGTTGAAAAGAATGCTGCCAATTGTTGCTTCAAGTCTAAATATTGATTTCATTAAGTATTATTTTGATATCTGGGTTCATTTTAGAGTCTTACCCAACGATGTAACCAGACATTTGCATTTGGGGAGGGGGACCATGCGATGGGAACCATTTAACTTTTGGGGGCATCACTAAAACACATTTTGCAAAGCTGATCACGGTAACCTGTCAATACTATAAAGTTATTACTTTTTCTGATCTCTATTGGGGCCACTAGGGGGGAAAGATTTTGAGTGCGGATCCCACCCTTACCCTCCCCCTCCCAGGCCCTCACCCATAGACTGGTTACGTCACTCGTTTTCCCTGACATTTATTCCAAATGTTTGATTAATGGAGGATATGCTGCAAATACCAAAGCTGAACGTAAATTCAAGAGTACTCTTTGGACTCTAGCGTGTAACCTGTTCGGTCTTTCAAATTGGGTACTTTCACTTCTGCAGCTGTAACTTTCAAACTTTCAATTTTATTGCCGTAATTTTTATATGAGAGCTAACAAAACAGGGACTGTACTACAAAAGAAAATATATGAATTGCACAGAGGGTTTTCCATGAAAAATCGCTCAATTTGGTTGTACTTTTTTTACTCACCCTGTATCACCTTCCACACAGAGAAATTGGACCAAATATTTTGGCTTTTAGGCAATTTCTGGACTTGAACCTTTGATAAGTTCCAGTAACGTACGTTTGATGGATTATGAAAAAAAAAAAATGTTGTAAATTTTGTGAACTGAGGAAATCAAAGGGGTTGGTTTCATAAAACATTATTTACAACAGGTTTTTAGCCCGAATTTATATCCCAAAACTGTACCATTTAATTTGTTTCAAAAATTACATTTTATAACCACCGTTGATTTTGACATGCAAGTTTAGACATATATCCATCAGATCACTCTTATTTTCAACAAGTTAAAAGATGGTAACAACGCAAAATTCAACAGAAATATAAACTTTTTTCATAGCGGCCATTCGAAGTTACAATATATAAAAATAAATGTCGACATTTATATAGCGCCTTTCACAATGTATCAAAGCGCTTTACATTTATTCCGCTACCACTAGAATATGTCAGCTGCCTTACAAATACCCAAGGCATACTCATACCATGGAAGAAAGAGATAAGAAGGAACCACAACGACCCACTTGACGTTTGAATGATATATCTGCCACCCTATAATTGCAATTGTTATTCATATTCTCTCAAGTGGCCCTTCCGAGGATAATCCTATTCAGAATTTCTGGCTCGAGCAAATTCTCAGTTCGTGGTTGTTTCTTCATTGCGAAAAGATTCCGGGTCATCGGAAATCAGCGAATACTCAAACATATAGCCACATCCATGGAAACCGATCAACACGCCTGGGGGGTTCTTGGATTTTGATCGGGAACCCATGCTCGTTCCTAAAAAAAAGAGGGACTAGCTGCAAATGCGGAACTACCGCAAGGGGTATCAAATTCAAATTAACCAAGTTCTAGTCCCGCTAGGGGTACAAATTCAGTTGTGATTGTGACTGGTTCAATGATACAAATAGGAAAAAAATAATCTAAACATATCAGCAAAATAACCCTAAGTGTGTATTTTTTTTCTTGCAGTAGTACAAGTGTCATTTTTCTTGTATGTTGGCTATTTTAAATGTGTATCTTTTTTCATGTATTGAGAACAGGCCCCGCAAGGGGTATAATCTCATTGCAAATTACCTTCAATCTTCAATCAATTTTTATATGTTCATCATAGAATAGGCCTACATCAAAAACAATATGATAAATGATTATGTAAATAATGCATTACAGTGAAAAATTAATTGATACAATATTAATCAAAAATACTTTGCATACAAGTAAAGATGTTTATAATACATTATAAGTGTAATTTCAAAAGAGTATATAACTGGGATAATACTAGTGGAAAATATATTTAAAAAAGCACAGTAAGGATGTCATATTACTGCTGTACCGTTAGGTGTATATTTTCACTGAAAACTAGTATAATTTCACCAAAGCTGGTCCAATTAGGGGCCGGGTATATTTTAACTGAAAATTGGTCCTGTTAGAGGTCACTTTCAGAACCCCTGGAACGAGCATGGGTGCCCAACGAAAATCCAAGATGCCCCCCGGTCCAACTTTCAAATTTAGTCAAACTATCATCCTTGATTTTTCACACTGGGCAGGCTTGGGCAGGAAAGCTGAACGCATAACGATGTACATTAACTTCTTATATAACGAAAACAACAACAAATACACACCGGAGACCGCCGGAACATGTTATAATATGCAATATACTTTCACACTTTTACATGTTCGGACATAGGGTTTTCAAAATATTCTACTGTAATGATTGCTCGCCTATCATCGATTGCGGCAGAGGGATTATGATCAAAGGGTGGTTTTTGAATCCCTTCCTTTTGTGCGGGTGAATGGATAAACAGATTAAAATCGGATTGTGGAAGTCGGTGTGGTTCCTTCTTATCTCTTTCTTCCATGCTCATACCTTTGGGCGGCGCTCACTGGACAATATTCTTAACAGCTCCCCATTTAGCACCTGGGTGGAGCATAGAGGTAGGAGAGAAGGAGAAAGCTCTTCCCTAATTGCATTACGCAACGCCGATATCCCAATTATATCCAAAGAGGTTCTATATAGATAGAGAGAAAAA
>JAMKCH010052924.1:0-67498 GCA_023653785.1 Ophioderma brevispina
ACAAAATTACGATTTTCTTCTAGAGCAGATCAAATTTGAACATAAGACTAGGTTCAGATGATATAATAAAACTACATCGGTCCTCAGACCACATGTGTCACCTGCCATCGGGGTTTATACATGATAGGCCTCATATGACCTTTGACCTTAATATGTGACCTTAAACAAATGAGAGTATTTGCATGTAATCTCCATAAACCAAGTTTGAGTTTGGTTCCAAATGAACTTCAACTTTTTGATTGAGGTCAATTTTACAATTTCGGCTTTTACATTTTACAACTTAACCTCACATGACCTTTGACCTTGTTATGTGACCTTTGATCTCATCAACAAATGAGAGATCCCATGTTTTATCTTTGACTCAAGTTTGGTTTAAATCCGTCGAAGTATGCAGATATTAAAGACAAATGTTAACCCTTTTTCACATCAACAACAGACATCGACAACAGACAACAACAGAAGACAAGGTGATCCCTATTTGTCTTCCTGCTTTTATAAATATCCTGAATAAAAACTACCACAGTAAGTATCAGAAGACGCCCTGCTGGGGCTTGAAGATGACTTGGTGGTGCCAAAAGATGAAGTCTTACTGTATCCCTCCGTGTTGTGTTGCTCTCTTGCTTTATTCTCTGAAGAGCTGGGAAGAGTGAGCTGGGACATTGCTTTAGCAAGTTTTTCATCAGTAAGGTCCTGTTAAAATTCAAAAAATAAAAATATTAATCAAAATATTCCATTTTGGTGAGCAAGGTATCAAAAATACTGCAAGTAAAATTGCGTCATCCCCTGACAAGATGGCATTCTGGAACATGACCTCAGATGACCTTTGACCTTGGTCCATGACCTTTGACATCATCCATACATGAAGGAACCCCTACTGCATCTTAACCCGAAGTCTGGTATAAATTGGACTTAAAGGCAGACTCAAGATTTTTTGTGTGTAGTAATTAAAAATAGTCATCTAGAACTAAAGATAGTCATCTAAAATGCTTAATTCCAAAGTTAGAGATGAATCGGATTTTCCATTTTTATGCCGTAAACATTTGTGCACAGTATAACAGTGCCATATGATACAGTGTATAACATAAATTCTGGATCCGGAATTTTATAACAAAGCTGTGATTTTCTATATGAAGGACTTCGTTTGAGCTTAGTTATTTCACACAGTGATTAGTATATGGAAAAGCATATATGTACATGCAAAAAACACAATTTGTTTGAAAAATGAATGTGCCCTTATCAGGAAATCTCTGAGTCAGCCTTTAAGCTTTTCGAAGGAGACGTGAAAAACGAAAACCTAACCAATCTGGAACACACACAAATACACATATATATATATGTACATGTGCGCTATCACAAAATCCACCTCTGCTTTTTCAAGCCGGGGGATAAAATAAGCATTCGAGTTCAAGAACAGATTTTTAAAAAATAACAAGAGTAGTGATTACTACTCCAGCATGTCATGTCTCAAGCCTAAGCATAATCTTTTCCTTAACAGGGTTTGCTGTAGATAGCTCATCATACAAGTCAGTATAGCCTCACAAATTATTAATTTGTCTCCTTAAAGTGACAGGAGGAGATTTTTTTTAGGATATGAATTTCTCTCAAATTTCACTGGATCGGTTGTAGACCACCTACCGAGAACGTTTCGAAGGTTTATTGGAAAAACAGGTGCAAAAGAAAACCGGAAACCTTGTTTGAACGTGCATGCTATCGTAATCGTTCCCCATAGAAAAACACGCTTTGACTTAAAAAAAAAAAAAAAAAAAAGTCGTGCACGACAGAAAGTACTAATCTTCATCTTATTACATAAAGACAGCGTATTCGGCTTATTCATTTCAGGTGTGATCTAATACATTGGTAAGCATTCCAAATATGTAAAAACCGGGGTTCGAGAAAAGTTGGGGGCGCTTCTTTCTGGAAATCTCATGTCTCTTTAAAGGTGCGTATTCCGATCATCTTTGGGACCCCCGATTTACCCAGAAGTATAGTACAAATTTTGATATCAGACGAAAGGTCGTATTTCTTCTAGAGCAGATCAAAAATTTGAACATAAGACTAGGTCAGATGATATAATAAAATAAATCGGTCCTCAGACCGCTTGTTGCTCACCTGCCATCGGGGTTTATACATGATAGGCTCATTATGACCTTTGACCTAATATGATGGACCTTAAAAACAAATGAGAAGTATTCTGCATAGTAATCTCACCATAAACCAAGTTTGAGTTTGTTCAAAATGAACTTCAACTTTTTGATTGAGGTCATTTTACCAATTTTCGGCTTTTACATTTCTACACTTAACCGTCCCATGACCTTTGAACCTGTGATGTGACCTTTGATCTATCAACAAATGAGAGATCCATGTGTATCTTGACTCAGTTTGGTTTTTAAAATCGTCGAAGTAGTTTGCAAATAAAGACAAATGTTTAACCCTTTTCACATCAAACAACAGACATCGACAACAGACAAAACAGAAGACAAGGTGATCCCTATTTGTCTTCCCGCTTTTATAAATATACTGAATAAAAAACTACCACAGTAATATCAGAAGACGCCCTGCTGGGGCTTGAAGATGACTTGGTGGTGCCAAAAGATGAAGTCTTACTGTATCCCTCCGTGTTGTGTTGCTCTCTTGCTTTATTCTCTGAATAGCTGGGAAGGATGAGCTGGGACATGCTTTAGCCAGTTTTTCATCAGTAGGTCCTGTTAAAATTCAAAAAATAAAAATATTATCAAATATTCCATTTTGGTGAGCCAAGGTATCAAAAATACTGCAAGTAAAAATTGTGTCATCCCTGACAAGATGGGCATCTGGAACATTGACTCAGCTGGACCTTTGACCTTAGTCCAGCACCTTTGACATCATCCATACACGAAGGAACCCCTACTGCATCTAAACCCAAGTCTGGTATAACTGGACTTAAAGGCAGACTCAAGATTTTTTGTGTGTGTAATTAAAAAACAGTCATCTAGAAGTAAAGAATAGTCTCTTCTCTAAAATGTTCATTCCAAAGTTAGAGATGATCGGATTTCCATTTTTATGCGTAAAATTTGTGGCACAGCTTATAACAGTGCCAATGATACAGTGTTACACATAAAATTTCCGGAGTCGGAATTTTATAACAAAGTCTGTGATTTTCTTATGAAGGACTTCGTTTGAGCTTAGTTATTTCACACAGTGATTAGTAGTATATGGAAAAGGCAATATATGTACATGCAAAAACACAAGTTGTTTGAAAAATGAATGTGCCCTTAGCAGGCAAATCTCTGAGTCAGCCTTTAAGTTTTTCGAAGAGAAGTGAAAACGAAAACACTAACCAATCTGGAAACACACACCCAAATACAACATATATATACGTACATTGTGCGCTATAACAAAATTCCACCTCTGCTTTTTCAAGCCGGGGGAAAAAAGCATTCGAGGTTCAAGAAAAGATTTTTAAAAAATAACAAGAGTAGTGATTACTACTCCAGCATGTCATGTCTCAAGCCTAAGCATAATCTTTTCCTTAACAGGGTTTGCTGTAGATAGCTCATCATACAAGTCAGTATAGCCTCACAAATTATTAATTTGTCTACGTTAAAGTGACGGAGGAGATTTTTTTTAGGATATGAATTTCTCTCAAAATTTCACTCGATCGGTTGTAGACCACCTTACCGAGAACGTTTCGAAGGTTATTGGAATAAACCGGTTAGGTGCCAATAGAACCGGAGGAAATCTATGTTTTGAACGTGCATGCTATCGTAATCGTACCATAGAAAAAACCACGCTGTTGACTTTCTGTCGTGCACGACCGAAAGTACTAAATTTATCTTTATTACATAAAGACAGCGTCTTCGGCTTATTCATCTTCAGGTGTGATCTAATCACATTGGTAGGCATTCGAAATATGTAAAAACCGGGGGGGGTTCGAGAGAAAAAGGTGGGGCGCTTCTTTCTGGAAATTCTAATGTCTCTTTAAAGGTCGCGTATTCCGATCATCTTTGGGGAACCCCGATTTACCCAGAAGTATAGTACAAATAAACTTTCTTTGATATCAGACGGAAAGGTCGTTATTTTTCCTCACTGTGTCCTGAATTTGAGGGCCTTCAAATTCATTTCACTCCTAAAACTAGAATTTCGCGGTTCTCGCTTTCGCGCTCCTATATTCAAAGATATAAGTGTGTGTGTGGGCCCTCCCATGACCTTTGGCCCCTGCACGTGTCCTTTGATCTCATCAAAATATGATGTCGCATGGTGCACCCTATGACAAAAGTTTGGTCCAATTGAACTTAAGTTTAGTTAGGATGAATTTTACATTTTTAGCCCATTTTTTCAACTTGAACTTACATGACCGTTGACCTTTCAACAGACCTGGACCATCCATCAATGTATGAGGGATCCAATTGTGCACCTATGACAGAAGTTTCGTTCCAATTGCAGTTAAACTTTTCAATTGAGGTCCAATTTAAAAAAAAAACTTAACAATTTGTGGTACCACACATCCACACACAACATACACCACCTTCACACGCCAACGGATTGCTAAGTGGTCCTGCCAGGCTATAGATGGCGGCCCACACAAATGCCAATTTAATGCTTAACCATTAATATTACTCAGTACTGAATAGGACTTTCAACATGCATATTGCTTGTAACCATAAAAAAATGCAAGTTTGTTTCCCAATGTAGTTGATGGGGGAGTATGTGCAAGCGCAAGGCCCGGAGACACAAACAGAAGAAACAGGGAACCAAGCACATTTAACATAGTCTAGGTAAATATAATAAGAAGGGTCATGTGCAAGGGAGAAGCAAGGTATGGTAATGTACGACAATGTGATAAATGTCTTCATCAGGTTTCTTCAACTATACAGAAGCTACAGAGAAACTATATTACAAATAAACAAGATTTGGGCGAGTCTATGTGTTCATGCATGTGAAACCATGGAGAAAGCATGTAGGTAACACGAAATGAACATGCAGAAAACCACAGTACACACACATGTACACTGGCACAAAAAGTATCTCGGCATGATTTTCTCGATTCGTAGTGTGCCAAAGCTCTACCATTTTGAAAGTTTTCAGAAATATACATTTAATTGCCTAGGCGTGCTTCTTGCATGTACTACCTGGCTGTAAAAAAGTGTTGCAGAACTGACTGAGATTATAACGCCGAAAGCGCAAAACCCAAAAAACCAAAAGTTTTTGGATTTTCAGGGCCATGCAGTATACTGGGAAACGGACTCTGGGTTTTCGGTTCTTCGGGCAGGCAGGACACTCTATCGCAGCCATTATTGCAAGCTTTTTTACAAAGCCGAGGTGTCAAATGAAAAAGAGCAAAAATAGGCAACAAAATGCCTACATCTGAAAACTTTCAAAATGGTCTGGGTTTGGCAAATAATGATCGAAAACAGGCCGAGATACTTTTTGTGCCAGGACGTATAGGGTCATTCCATGCCAATTAAACAATCGAATACACCTACACCTCATGGATTTCTTTCTTTTTGTGTTTTGAAAGATGTTCATGAAATAAAAACCCTGAAAATTGAGCTCTGTTACCTCTTTTGGTTTTTCTGATACAGCAAATTTTAAATTGAAGGAGTCACCTCCAAAAGTGTACCGGTGGGAAAATTCAATATTCAGAGGGATATAAGGACAGGAACGATACCCCTCAGTCTTCAAACTTGGTATTCTGGATTACATTTATTTAGTTATAAAACAAAAATGCACCTTGCTCCAACTTGAAAAGTTATGAGGGGGGCATTCTTATTGGATAATTCATACACCTGATGATTGTGGTCATTGGACTTACTCAATCTTTGTGTCATGGATTTAATCATAGGATCTTCAACAGTTTAAATTCCTTGATTTTAAAGAAATTCTTACTTATTATACTCTTTGATTTAGTGTATTTACAGCTTTTGCCATCCTTGGACAACAGGTTCCCTGCCTGACATTAATCTGCAGGTTGCTGTAAAACTATTTCATGCTAACTTCAAGTGGTCATCATTGTGGGATTTCAATACCAATATCTAGAAGTCTGAAACAAAAAGACAAAATTCAGTATACGGGGTATTTAACAAGAGGTTCTGTGAAGACATTCCCAAGTACCTTTTCGCATACAAGTTCGTTTTTCCGTGCCACAGGAACCTTTCATAACAATAAACACTAATTCATACTTCCGCACCACCAAACGTTACATGTAAGATTATCGAGAGCGGCGCTTAGTCTAGTTAGGCTCAATTTTCCTCTGATGATCTTTGCCTGGTATGCAACCCTTTGGATTCTACTCTGACACCGAATGTCTCTATGGCACATCACGCGGCTCAGAAGACCTTCCCAAGTACTTTTGTTGCTAAAAGTTTGTTTTTCCATGCCCCTGGGAACCTCATACCAATCACAATAATCAAACTTATGACAATAACGTTCCCATGTAGATTATCGACGGCTGTGCTTAAAGTCTAGTGGGGCTCCATTTTAACAGGATAAGTTTTATGAAAGGTCAAGAATGGTTCTCAATTGACTATGCAACACTTTAGGAGCGTAGTTGAAACCCCAAAGTGGCTTATTGTAGGCGTTTAATAGTCCCACCTACATACACCACATCATTACATCAATGGGAAGCTTATTATGTCTACTTTCAGATTAGGCAAGATGTGAATTGCCAATGTGGCCGAACGGTGGATTTTTGGGGCATTTTAGCCAAAAACATACATTTTTGGGAAAAACACATGATTTTTGAGCTATTGTATTTTTGACATCTATATACATTGCCCCATCTATGTAATCGGTTTCGAACATAGATTGCGTCCCAGAAGCCCACAATAAGCTTATAAAGTTTGTAAAATATACAGTAAGTATAGGCGATATTGTGTGAATATATAGAGTTTTTCTCACATTCATGTTTAAAACTGAAAAATAGTTAAACTTTTACGTAGCATTCAAAACCATATTTTTATTCTCCAAATTGAGCTGAAAAATATATTAAGATATCATTGGCATTCGATTAGGTTGATGATGAGAACTGCCAATGTGGGCCAAAGGTGGTTTTGGCGTCATTTTAGCCCAAAACATACATTTTTTTTTTTTTTTTTTTTTTTTTAAATATTGGTATTTTTGACATCTATATACATGCCCCTCTATGTAAAAGGTTTCAAACATATATTGCATCCAGAAGCTCACAGAGCTTCTAAAGTTTGTATAAAATTATACCGTAAGTAAGGCGATATTGGGTATGAAAATATACGTTTTTCTCAATTCATGTTCTACAAAAACTGAAAAATAGTTGAAACTTGTAGTTAGAGCATTCAAACGTTTGTGTTATGCTCTAAATTGAGCTAAACATACTTGAGCTACCACTGCATTCAGATTAGTATGATGTCATGCCAATATAAGCCAAAGGCAATTTGGGGGTTCCTTTTATCAAAAACATACATTTTTGGTAAAAAAAAATGAGTTTGAGATATTGATATTTTGACATCGATATAAAATGCACCACTATTTAGTAGTTTCAGAACTATGTTGTGTCCCAGAAGCTCACAATAAACTTCTAAAGTTTACAAAAAGTACAGTAAGTATATGCGGATGTATGAGTGAAAATATACGTTTTTCTCAAATTGAGGTTTCTAAAAGCTGAATAAAGTTAACTTTAGTACAATTCCAAACATCCATGTTTTATGCTCTAAATTAGCTGAGCAATACTGAAATACCATTGCATTCAGTTTAGGTATTCTGTTGACATGTCAAATGGTCCAATTTAGTCCAAAAAAATGTGTTTCTGGGCAACAATATGATTTTTGAGATAATGGTATATATGTAAGTGATTTTAGAACATGTCATACCTCACCGCAGCTTAAAAAGGCCCATGTCACTGGGGGAAAGGGGTAAATCGCAATCAGTCTATGAAAATCTAAAGATACATGTATTCGAAGAAATTACCCGTGATGTCTTTGAAATTTTAGCGATTTTGAGATTGATCTGTGAAAATGTAATTCAATTTCCAAATTCATCCAAGATGTTTTTTTTATTATAATTTCTAAGACATTACTCAAACCTATGTGATTTAAGAATCCTGTGCAATTTTTAAATCTTATGCGATTGGATGTGTTTGTTGCGATTGTTGGAACTGTATGCAATGTAACAGATTTGTGTGCGGTTTAACAAAATCTTATGCGATTTAAAAGAACCTTAAGTGATTTAACGAATCTGTGCATTTAACATAATTCTGTTCAATTTAAGAACATCATTGGCGAGTTACAAATGTTATTGCAGTTTGATTGAATTTTGATGATTTAGCAGAATAAAGTGTGATTTTTACGTTATCTTATAAAAGTCTGTCGAATTTACACAATTTGTATGCTTTTGAAATAATGCACAATACTTTTTAAAATTTGGTTCAATTTTTGGCATTTCACACTTTACTCCAGACTAGACATCCACTTGGAAAAAGCCACAATACATACATTTATTATGCATAACTGAATGGCTGTAACAAAGTATTAATATTGTACAAACTTGAATCAAAATCTCGTGGAAGTATAAAGTGTTATATTTACCTTACCTTGTCAGTGTTGTTGTTTATTGGCAGTACGTATTTTGTGCATGAGATTTCAAATGAACTTCTATTTTGCCCATATTCCATGCCGCGCCGGTTTTGGCTTGCAAAATAACTATGCAAGCTTCTATTATAAACTTTAAGTGTTAAATGCAAAGTAATAATGCATGTTGGGGACCTGGATGAGTAACTTTTGTTAACAAACACCGGGCCATATGCAGGATTATTTTAGGGGACGACTTTTTTCAAAAGGGACTTCCCCAAATTTACCTCTCAAAAAGGGGGGGGGGAAATTTTGCAAAAAGTGACTTTTTACCAAAATTGGACCCCTTTGGGGAAAAAACTAAATATTAATTTGGGGGCAAAAAAAACCTCCTATTCTCGCTCCGCTGCAAAATCGTTTTTTTTTCTTTTTGAGCTCTTTGAGGGTTTTGCCTTTCATATTGTCTTTTTCATATTTTCGTAATTGTTTTGTATTATGTCTTGTGCAAAGATTATTTTGTTTGAGAAAAATGACATCATTATGATATGGGATGCTTGCAAATCACCTTTTACTAAGTTAGAAACTGCTATTATAATGATACTGAGAAAAGGAGCATCATATTCATGCAAAGATTCCTTCAGCGCAAAGGTTATGTAAATCTTGATTTTTAAATGCGTTCGAAGATGAATTTTGTTTAATACTGCAATGCCAGGCTTTATGAAAGATCTTCTTCTAAATTAACAAAATGATTTATTGTAATTTTGAGATTTAAGGCATTGGTGTTATGTTCGACAATGGGCATTTTCTTTTTCTGAATCAAGTTTTTAAAAACATGCCATATTATAGATAATATAGACTCCCGGATATAATGGTATAGGAAAACCAAATCACAGACAGCCAATACATAAAAAGGCATCAAATTGGGCCTCATTTTAAACACACTTCATTATTTGATTAATAAGAAAATTTTCACAAAAAAATGCCTAGGATAGAAAATTCATTAAAAAAATAAAAGCGACCAAATCGATGTTTTTAACTAATATTTAGTTCAAATAACAGTCAAATATGGTTTGCAAAAAAAAACTGTTTGATGTACCATTTGGCCAGAGGGGGGTTATGAACACACATACCGCAAGAGGTACCTTGGTGGAATACCCCCACAAAGTTGTGTGTTTTTGTGTATATCGGTTAACAAACATGCTGTGGAGGTGTAGGTAATTCATACACTGTGGGATTATTTTGGTATAAGTTGTTATGCTTCTCAGCTCACCTCTACAGTCAATATCACCCAATCCGTTGTTTTTGTTTTTTTTTTACCTGACTGTTGGCTCTCCCTGCCAACACCATAGCACTCCCCATTACGTTCATTTTACATACTCTGACTTATTACCCACGACAACACCCCCACTACTGAGTCTTCACCCTTTTTTTTGTGTATATCTCTACTCACTTCTATGGTGTGCAACTGTTTTAGAATGATTTTCTTTGTGTATCTTGTTTGCCAGACAACACTTATAGCCTTACACTGAATACACCTCCTTACATAGATGGCGGCATGTTTAAAATTGTCCAACCAATACCCACTATCTCAAACATATTTGTTACCCCAAAAGGTATGTTTTTGACTAAATGAAAAAATCACCTTTGGATCATATGGCAGTTCCACATCATAACTAATCTTAATGCCAATTATAGCTCAAGTATTCCCAAAAGGCTCCATTAGAACATTGTAAACACAGATGTTCAATGCTACAGCTAAAAGTTTAATATTTCAGGGTGCTTAGAAGGGGGGAAACATCAATTTGAGAGGAAAAACGTGTATTTTAGCCAATATGCCTATAATTACTGTAGATTTTGTTAAATTTGGGAAGCTTTTTGTGCGCATATTTGGGACCCACAATATAGTTCTTGACACCTACGTACATAGATGGGGCATGTTATATAGAGGTCAAAAAATCAATATCTCAAAAATCATTTTTTACCCAAAAAATGTTATTATGGTTTTGACTAAATGACCCAAAAATCACCCTTTGGCTAGATTGTAGTACCCACATCATAACCTAATCGGAATATGACCAATTTTTTTCAGCTCAATTTATGAGATAAAACAAAGACGTTTTGATGCTAAGCTAAAGTTTAAATATTTTTTCAGGTGTTAGAAAATTGAATTGAGAAAAAATGTATATTTACCCAATTAATATCGCCTATACTTACGGTATATTTTGTAAACTCTAGAAGCTTCTGTGCGCTTTGGGACTCAATATAGTTCTGAAAAACCTACTACCTAGATGGGGCATGTTCAAAGATTGTTCAAATTAATACCAATTATCTCAAAAAATTCATTTTTTTGCCCAAAAAATGTATGTTTTTGGCTAAAATGCCCCCCAAAACCACTTCGCCACATTGGCAATTTACATCATGCCTAATCTGAAAAGTAGATAATAAGCGTTCCATTAATGTATGATGTAGGTGATGTGGGTGGGAGTATTATTAAATCGACTAAATGTTTGATGCTGATCTTAGCTTATTTTGTTAAACAGTATTTTCAATATTTATTACTCCTTCTTGAGAATTTCTTGAAACCAGCCAAAAAAATGCTAGGATAATGTAGGGCATGTAAACGGATGTATATGATTGAGCGAATAGGGATTGGGTGCAACGTCCGGCTAGCCGCATGATTAGAAGAGGAACGTAATACAAGGACTACTTACAGATTAAAGTTACAAGCCGGTATCAACTTTGTGTTGACAATTTGAATCGTACTTTCGTAATACTTCGCCCACATGATTCCTACATCTAAAGGATAAATTTCTACTAATTACAAATTAGTGAATCTATCCAGCATTTTACTTATTCGTAAACTGTTGGTTGGGCATTGAGAACACACTATAAAGCTGCATGAAAATGGACGGTAACCCGGGAAGGTAACTTGAGTCTAGGAGCCCTAGGCAGGATGTATAATGCTGTACATGGTGTCAGGCATTCGGATTTTATGTTTGTTCTTGTGGACTGGAATAAAAAAGGTCTGACAATTTCAAATTTCAGTGCAGTACTTAACATTGACTTCGTGTACCATTCATGGACTGTGTACTCTGTAGGTGGTGTGTACATTGCATTGTAAGTAACCTTCATGTGATGAACTAAGAAAGGAGTCAACACGCAGTTCCGTCGATGTTATGGTTTGCACGCAAAAGGATTATGGGGGCTGCATGACTTCCGCGCTTGATGTGGGTTAGGTTCCTCTGGTTGAAAAAATAACAAGTCAGTTGTTGGAGATAATCAACATTCAGTTTTTCAGTATTTGGTCTATGCCATCTCAACGACCTTTTAGGTTTTGAGTATGGTATGAAATTTAAAAGGAGTAACATATTGTTAATTGCTGTATTGGGCATATTACAAACGTTCGGTTGTTTTACAAATAGGGACCTGTTGGATGCATATTTTCACCCCTTTAAAAAAATAGATTCACATTTGCCTAAATTACCCCTGGTGGTAATTATTGGCCATATTGTTCTACCTACAGCAAAGAAGGGAGTGTTTGAAAATGCCCTGACAAATGACAAAAAATTTACTTTTATAAAAAAAGGAAATATTTTTGGGCAATTTGCCAGTCTCATTTGACATTTTTGTGAAAATTGAAACTGTTCAACTGTTACCAAGAGCATTCAAAGAACACAAAATTTAAGTTTTAGTAATATTAGCAAAAAAATAATTACTCAAATTTAGAACTTGCACAGCTGTGATTGTTTCACTTAGTAATGTCCTTTCCGAATTCTAAAAAATTAGTCAGCTCACTTGTATTTATGATTTTAACCAAGAAAATTAAGTATGGGTTCAGGTACAAATGGACACATTGATTTTCAGCAATTTGCAAGATTTCAACCCCATAAAGCAATAATAGCACATTTTTTTTGATGAGCACCCCCAATTGTAGTGTACAGGGTGTCTCAGAAAGAATTACACCTAACTATGGGTGACCATAACTTCAAAAGTGAGTATTCACATTTGATAAATTTAAAAAGAATCTTAAACACAATATTTTTTCAATTATTAATATAAACAGCACTAGATTCGGTTCAGTAGTTTGAAGAAATAAGCGATTATGTAACACGTGTCAATGGAAACTTCCTTCCACTCAGTTTTTGTAATAGAGTGTTCATACAGAACAGGCGATAAAATACTCATTACTCGTGCTATTGTTCTTTCTCTGTTCATTTTCTTCTTTAAACAAATTACGTCTGTAAGGATATTTTGCAACCAGGTTCAATCATAATATGCACATACATTACAAAAGAATTTTACATATTTTTCTTCTTTTTCGGTTTTTTTGTTTTTTTGTTAAAAGTTTGAAAAAAAAAATTATAAATGGGTCAGGGTGAGCATGCGTGGCAGGTGCCTTGGGTGTTGACAGGGTAATGTAAATGTTAATACCATGACTGTCGCCAATCCAGGCAAATCTTTTTCATTTTAATTAAAGGCATATCGTCAGCAGCGTTCTAGAAATTATGCTTTGAAATTAATATTGAAAACGAAGTAAAGTTGATATTCAACTAGGTGTGCATTATAAAAATTCTACGAACTGTTTTCAACACCAAAGTTCAACTTTTTTCCGTTTGCTAAAATTGTTCAGAATGTGTAGATTTCCGTTTTGAAAAATGCTTCCAAGAATTTTGTATATCCAGCATGCCAACAAATGCAAATGTAAAAATAAACCGTTTGACATATCTGAAAACCACAACTGCCTTGTATTATGGGCGACAATGTTGACCACCATCTTGTCTCGTGCCAGTAACTTCATATAACACGAGTATAGATTAAAACTCGGAATTTTGAATTTGCACTCAATCATGCCATTAGTATTTAAATGTAGACTCCACCATCTTTATTGGAATAAGATGTCTAATTTGAATAAAAACTATTGTGCGACCTTATTGTTAAGTTTATCCACCTGTTAAGTATTGGTAAACTTCTCAAATCAATCTATGCAGTACCACCCCCTAGTTTTTTGACTACCATATTTCACATTTTCTACAGAATTGTATTGTGGTTGTTTTCTAATAAAGATGATCATTCTTGTTCATTTACCATGTTTTGTTTTTCTTGCTGGATTTTTGTTATAATTGTCACGTAATTGGTTATTACTATAATAAACGAACAAAATGGCATTGAACTCACAAATATTAAACAAGGTCGTTCTTTGGGGAATGAAAAAGAAGACAGCTTGAAAAGATAACACGAGTAATCAGCGGTATTTAACATCAAATGTGCATTATTGGTGAGCAAACTTGGAAGGAAATGTCCATGACATGTGTTACATAATCTCTTATTTCTTCAAAACTACTTAACCGAATCGAGTGATGTTTCCATTAAAATGTTAAAAGTCATTGTGGTTTTAAGATTCTTTTTAAATTTCTCAAATGTTGATATTAACTTTTGAAGTTCTGGTCGCCTATAGTTTGGGTGTACTTCTTTCTGAGACACCTGTAGTTTCCTAGACAATTACTCAACATAACTGTGGCAAAGATATCAAATAATGAAAATTGGGGCGCTCTTCAACAATGGGCTGTTATTGCTTAATTGTTAATAATGTAGATACCCACTTTACCCAGGCACTTACTCTGACAATCTTTGCCCTTACCATCTGTTTTCATCTGAACTGCCATCTGCAGTCGTTTTTCTTGCAGTGGGTCCTTTCCAACAGCAGTACTTCCAGCATAGTGTCGTCATAATGGTTGCAGTGAATGCACAGTAGCTGTTTTCTAATCTTGCTTCTGTAGTCATTTGAAAAAAAAAGACCTGTAACCTTTTTAATTCCACTTTACTGAATTGATCCATGTTCATTGAACATGCAACATTCAGTGAGTTAAAAGGCACTATCAGTGAATTTGCCAAATCAGAAAATCAACGAGTGCATCAATATTCAGTAACCATCATTGGGATGGTTGGTAATGTTTATTTAGGGTCGATACAGTGCAATGACATATAGCCCATGGTTCTTGGCCAGTGGTTACCTTGAGCAAGTTTGGTGGTTATACAACTTGGAAGAATGTTTGATTTTTGGGGTCAAAGGTCAAGTAGGGTCATTGAGTTCAAAAGGGCTATGGGCATAAGAGGTCATCTGTGCATACCATAAAGAGTTCTTGACCGGTGGTTTCTTTAAAAGTATTTTACTATGCGCCTCGGATTGGCTATCACCTGTGTTTTGCGATCACCTGGCTTGAATGACCCTCGGTTTGGGTTCCTTTGACCTGGAATGACCCCTGATTACCTTGTCATGGCCTGTAACATTGTTATCATCAACAATCGAACCCTCCCCCCAAGTTTCGTCCTAGATACACCAAAGTTTCCCCTTTTGAGCTTCATTTGACCTTTGAAATGACCTGAGGACCTTGTTGGACCTTTAAGATTTTTGGCAACATCAACCCCACCCTCAAAGTTTCATGTCTATACACTGTTTACCCCATTTTACTCTCCTTGACTGACCCCTGATGACCTTTGAATCACTAACCAATACCACTCAGGTCTTTGTAAGGTCAAGGTGCACCCACCCACCAAATCTCATTAAGGTTCAATCCTTGTGTCTCCGAGAACATATGCAGTCAGACAGACAGACCCAGTGACGACAGACAGACACAGTAACAGACAGACCACCGGTGTAAATATATAGATGTGCAAAGGTTTGAATGTGGGGAAAGGTCTTTAGGTCATTAGAGGGTGAACTGTACTACCTATATTAGTCTTACAAGTTCCTTTGAGCATGTTCGGTGGTCACTGTAACTTATTTTGGCAGAAATTATATACCTAGTGGGGGGAGCCCGCGCTGCGCGGGGGTCTTCGCTAGCTGAGTATACCCTTGAGTATGAATATACTTGAATTCAAAAATCAACAACATAACAACATCAACATGAAAAATATAAACATTAAAAAAAAACTTGAATTATGGGTGGGAAATATGGACTCAAGCCCACTGAGTAATCCCTTTTTCTTGAATATCTCATACGTCAAAGGCATGGTATGACAACACGGCAAGTACCCAATAATGACCCCTACTTGACTTCTGACCCCAATGACCCCCTAAAATTGTGATCACAAAATGTGATACGCAAAGCTCTACCACCATATCAAACTCATATCCACACATCAAAGCCCAGCAATTCCCCATAACGACCCCTGATGACCTTTGCCCCAAAATGACCCCTCTAAATGTGACCACAAAACTCATACGGCCAAACACTACACCATACCAAAACTCATCTCTATACATCAGAGCATGGCCAAGTGGACCCTGAAACACCCCTGAATGACCTTTGACCCCAAATTACCCCCTCGAAAGTGACCACAAAACTCATACGGTGAAACTCTACCACCCTACCAAACTCATATCCATATATCAAGCATGGCCACGTTACCCAATTAACGCCCCTGGCTGACCTTTGACTCCAAATGGCACTCGAAACATGACCATAAAATCGCACGGCAACTCGACCACCATACCGAAACTCAATATCCATACGTCAAACCAGACCAAGGTTTACCCAATACCTACCCCTGGATGAACCTTTCAAAACCCAACATGGACCCCTCGAAAACGAAATGTGACCACAAAACTCATACGGCAAAACTCTACCACCCTACCGAAACTCATATCCATACGCAAAGCACATACCAAGCTACCCGAAAACGACCCCTGAATGACCTTGACCCCAAAATTACCCCTCGAAAATGTTACCACAAAACTTGTACGCAAACTCTTACCACCATACCAAAACTCATATCCATACGTTCAAAGCATGCCAATTTATCCGTAACAACCCCTGGATGACCCTTACCTAAAATGACCACTAAAATCATGACAAACCCTGTACGTCGGAGCTCACCACCGCACCAAAAAAGAATTCATATCCTTATGTTTCCGGCCACTTTGATAGATATCCTCGATCAAAAATAGAGGATTATTATTGACAATTTTTCCTTGACTCTTGTTGAACGATCTTTTAGGATTGCCTAGTCAAAATGTAAGGAATTTCTGGCAGAGTGTTCCAAAGATTTCCGCTTAGTGATTGGATATTCTTACGCGCCACTTCTTTCAACATTTTCCGATCTTTTTCAACGAAGCGGGATATTAAAAGTCGAATGTTCGGCCAATCATTTAGTGGAGCACCGTCGACACAACGTAATATTTAAAACCCGTCAAAAGTAAGGCAAGCGTGTTTGTCGTCTCAACTCGCAATAGAATATAATCGCAGTGTAAGGGTTATTAAAAAGTATAAAGTATGCCCACTGCACTGCTGTCGCAAGTGAATACCCTCATTTGTTTATCATATTTATAGGATCAAATATTTATATCTAGAAAACCCAATATATTAAAGTGCCTTCAACTTTCAAGGACCACATATAAATTCCAGAACTGGCTTTCAACAGTTTCAAGGTGCATAAAAATGGTCAAGGAGGTGGAACATCATTTAGACTTGAAGCATGGAGGTCATGCTTGAAGCTCTTCTGCAAAGGACGATACCAAATTTGCTAAGGTATGGGCTTGATATTTTTGCAGTTTTGCTTCACTAAAGTAGGCAAATTTGGGTCTCTCTTCGTACTTTTGCTGAATATTCTTTGAGACTTGGTTGCAAAATACCCTGAGTTATTAACATAACCTAAGTTTGATCTCAAGTAAAACAACTTCTTTTGTATCATCTCTAGATAGTCGGGCGACCTTCATCCAGGGTTTACTCAAGTCAAATGAACTCGCACTTGTGTCTGACCTCAGTCCCTGGTAAGCCCTTGGTAGATATGGTAACACGATCACCATTTCAACCAGTTAATAGGTACACACATAAACCAATAGCATTCAGTAAGAAGACGACAAGCGCGGCATCAAATGATGTCCAAAACTTGACAAAAAAGACACAAAAGTTACCCAAACTGACTCCCGTCACTAGAATTCCATATTTTTATATAAGTTGCGCACTCATGACAGCTTTCTAATAACACAAAAAAATCATGGGGTCACCGAGTACCCTTTTGAGATATTCATACGAAAATCCTTATTTTTCTTGAAAAATTAACCCTTGCGACATCTTAGTGCGCACAGCTCCGACAAAAAACGCAGGATAATACGCAACGTGTAGAGCGCGTGTCTGTGAGTGTTGCGTGACCAGCGAGTATCGATTCTTTCGATTTAGGCTTATAACATTCGCTTTCACCTTATCTTTTTATGTTCTGAATCCGAGTTTTCGTGTTATCACACTTTTTGTTAAATCCTATATTCTGCAGTTTGTGACAGGAGAGGCGGCATCACTCCTGGTTTAGACCTATTATATTAGGGTTTAGATAAATTTTGTCTTAAAAGACCGACATGTCAATGAGGATTCTTCACCTGACCCCTCGAATTTAACATTTCAAATAAAATAACTAGGGGGCCTATATGGGAAAGGCAACACTATTCGAAGGACCCACCATCTCCACAAATAAGCAGCAAACATTTTTTTCCAGGACAAATGAATACCGAACCCAAATTCGGGACATGGGAAAGCCAAAAGCTTTTCTTTGATTATAAAGTACGAATTACCAAAAATAATAAAAATAGAACATAGGCACCATTTGCGCATAGTGAGGTCTCGTATCAGGCTTGACTTGCATATATCTACATATTACGCATTGAACTAATCAAAACACAAGAAACCAGTGTTCAACAAAAAACAATAAAGGAAAGGATGGTTCCTGTTCAAAGGTCCCATGCATCCAGATATGCATCCACCCTACTCGCGCGCTCGTGCGTAAATAATGTTTTTATTTTGCGTAAAAATGCTTGCTACGCGGGATGTGCGCTCTTGTCTGTTAAGCGCGGGCAATTGACGCTTCAGGCTGCAGAAGACATTTTGCAAGATATTGAGGCTTGGAACGACGCCAAAAGTTGATATATGACCCAAACTCCTTAAATAATTTGCTGCCTTGTCCTGTGTTATTAGAATAAGCAAGATAACCAATGATGAATGCTAGTAGATTCTTTTTTATCCAAAAATTTAAAGTTTCATGCCTTCATTAAAGACACTATCAGTGATTCACCTGGAAGAGTCAAAATATTTGAAATTTGCAGAAATACCTTAAAAGTGAAGGATAAGTCTGTAGAATTCTCATAAGTTTACATTTCCAACTGAAGAATTGCCAGAAAAGGAAGGAAACGGCTGTGTTCAAAGATATGAATCTCCATTCAATTACGTGTTGTAGTAAAGTGTCCATACGGACAGTGACTAATATACCCAATTTTGTCCTAATTAGGCTGCTTTTGGTTTTATCATTTGCAAGATATTTTAGGGTACCTGTACTTGTTACAGACATGCCAAAATCTGATTTTACATTATTTTTTCTATTTTCTGATTTAGCAAATCACTGATAGTGCCTTTAACCACATATGTTTTTTACCAATTTCAAATTGTTATGCCTCACTCTACACAAAAATATGTTTATGAACACTGAAGTTGTGCATAGACAATTAGATGTGCGGTTATTATGGTAATTAGACATGCGGGCCTGAACTGCCCAGAACGCCCTGGGTGGCCCCTGAAGATTATGCATTTTTTATGAACTTACCTGAATTTCTGTGAGAGTTGACACTGAGAAGTCGTTGTGGCAATAACAGCAGTGTAGCAGCATTGCGGTGATTTCAGCTCTGACCTCTGGGTACTCACACAAAGCTAAGACTGACTGAAAAGAAAATCAAGCATGCTATAGCATTGACCAGTGGGAAGTATTTGTTGTGCAGTTGACTTTTGATGAAAATGTCTATAAATTGTAAAATTAGATTAGATGACCTATCTTAATATACAAAAAATGTTGAATTTGGTAACCCCTACTTTCAAAAGTACAGATTGCCCCCCCCCCCAAAAAAAAAGTATAATACAATCAAACTAAAAAAAGATATTTTGATTTTATTTTTTATACCTGTCGCTAAGCTAAATCCTTGTTTTTATTCCAATTTGCTGCACTCTAACTTGATATATTGTCAAATGAACACAAAAAATAAGTACCTTTTTGACCAGTTTATAATTTGGTTGTGTAGTAATTAAAATAGTCGTCTAGAGCTAAAGAGAGTTACCTAAAATGCTTGATTCCAAAGTTAGAGATGAATCAGATTTTCCGTTTTCGTGCAGTAAGCATTTATGCACGTATAAACAGTGCCATAGGATAACGTATATAACGAAAATTCCAGATCCGGAATTTTATAACAAAGTTATAAAGTTTAAGGAAGTGGCGTGGTCTAGCGGTTAGCAAGCTTACCTCTGGAGCAAAGGGTCCTCGGATCGAATCTCAGTGGGACCACTTGCTGGATTTAATTCGGGAACTCCATTTGGGATTTGATTTGTATAGCAGATATTGATTAAAACCTGAATGCCACTTTCTCCATGGTTCATTTGAAATAGGCAAATGAACCATGAAAACTTGCACTACCCATCCGGTGTGTGTTTCTTGTAGTGTGATTGAATGTTGCAATATGGCGCTGTTTAAGCTGCTGCCTCCAAGTTGCATTGTTTCTGTCTAGTAATTATTAAGTTGTAAAGTCTCTAGCAATTTGGCCTACAGGCCACGATTTGAGATTAAAATAAACCTTGATTATTATTATTATTGTGATTTTCTATATGACTACGATTTGAGCTTGGTTATTTCAGTGATTAGTGCAGGGACAAGCATTATGTATATGCAAAAAATGTGATTTGCTTGAAAACTGATTACATCCTCATCAGGAAATCTCTGAGTCAGACTTTATATGTTCAAGAAACAAAGGTGTGCAGCATTTTGTGGGATTAAACTGTTTTAGAGTGAATGTATTATTATCATGCAAGGAACTAATTATTATTCTTCAAACAGTGAAGGCACTAGGAATTATATTTTGGGGTTGTTGGTGACTCACTCTCAGGGAGACAAAAATCATGAAATTCATGTAATGTTTTGGTTATTTGATTGGGTAAACAATGGGAACAAGCCATGAGGCTCTGTTGGGGGACAAATGTTAGGACAAAGCTCTGTTTGCGGATACGGGTTAATTATTCCCTTTGCAATATTCATTCACATGGCATTGAATTTGTAGTTTATCAGAAAAATTGTATTTCTTATTTATTGTGACAGTAGATTTCAAAATAAGTGGGATCTCATAAAAAGTTTTAGGTCTGTCACTGATCGATGATGATGATGATGATGATGATGATGATGATGATGATGACGATGAAGACGACGATGACAACGTCTATTACATTGTGTTTATGCTACAAACAGTGCAAATTTGTATACAAACGACTTCCATAAGCGGTTAAAATAGGAAACATTCACTGTTGCATTATCGTTTGTTGTAAAATATAGCGCAGTCTGACCACGATGACCAACGAATTCAGAAAATTACAACCGCTTACAAATTTGGCTCCTTAAAATGAATATCTTTAATTAGTCGCCAATATGTTTTTAACTCATTTTTGCAGAAAAAACATTCAGGTGTAAATACGTTAGAAGGAACACAAACATTGTAGTGCATGTTATATAAAAATTAATAAATAGTATGCATGTTGCAACACACAATAAATATTGGCTAGAAACTAATCAAAAATTGAGCTCAGAAAATATTTAAAATGTAACTGGAATGTTTCATAACTCAAAACGTTTTGGAGGACAAAAGTGGTCTTTTACACTTTATAACAACCATATTTTTCTCGTTTTCTTAAATTTCAAATTACATATATAGTTCCCATCTTTTAAAGTAATGTACGCGCTTAAATATTTATCAAACTTGAAACGAATTACCAGTTAAATGGGTAATTTACTCAATAGTAAAATCTAACATAATCTAAACAATTTAGAGGGCACTAACACTTATACAAACAACTTCCCAAAGAAAATATAATTTTGTTCCTGAAAGGCGAGTTTTTTTTTTAATGATATATTAGTAAAACTTTATTTAGTTTGCAGAATATCCAATCAAACTTTCACAATTATGTTTACCAAGTCTATTTTTGTAGCACGGTTTAGCAAGGGGTGGGGTGGTAAACACCCCGAGAATTCATTATTATAAAGCAATAGATGATTTTGATGTTGGTACCAGTTCATAGCTTTGGTCCTCCGTTTTGCTTCCAACATAACCTAGTATGGCGTCACAATGACGTCAAAGTTCACAAGTTGGCAAAATTGGTAATTTCCACAGACACACATCAGAGTATAAAATGAAAAAATGAAATTTTGCATTAAAAAAGGTAGGAATATTGGATTTTCATGCGGGTTTTGGACCCAAATGATATGGAAAATTATTAGTTTTTAATCAACATATAATTTTAAAGCCATACAGTGCACAATATTAAAATGAACTAATAATTAAGGGTAATGCAGTATCATTTATAGGAGAATAATGTGCCCATTATTCCTAATTTCTTCCGCCCGAGGATACATTATGAGCCCATAGGTGATACTACAAAACGTTTATTTCGATTCTATTAACTCAAACAACTTGATTTTATTTTGTTTGTTTGTATAGGTTTTAAGGTAATATGCCTAATTTATGTGTATTTTGTATGCTAATGAATGAAAATAAATAAGAAAATGCATTAGCGGCTCATTATTGCAGAATAATGGGCAGTAAACTGACCAATCAGAATGCTGCATTTTAAATAATGGGTAGTAGAAGTAATAGAACCACTCCCCACCAATCGACTTCGACGCTAAGCCCTGTGACGGTGCTATCTTCACATTTGTTTCGCCAAAATGAGCAGAAGGATGTGAAATAATTATATGGAAGACTTAACGAAAGTTTTAACGTTTTTGGGCACCGGAGGAAAGTTTACCTGCACTGTTAAAAATGTTCTTAATTTTACCAGACTCTACCTTTTAAATTACGGTCAACTGCAGCATTCAACAATCTTCACGCTTTATTAATGATATCTAACATGAAATTACAATTTGGAAGCAGAAAAACTGTAAATAAACAGTTAGGTAATAATATCACACATTTATAAAAAGAGTAGTATTTATACCCTGACCGATATCATTTTTCCCGTAATATCACGTGCTGTTGTAACTTACTGTTTTTAATCTAAGAATATGACAAAATTTAAAATTGCAAAAACTAATTTTCTCTTTATTTTTGATAAATATATATATTTTTTAAATCTTGATTCCTACTTTTGTATATTTTGTATATTTGTTTAATTTATTTTTTCTTAATTTGAAAAAAGTTCATATATTCGATATTTGTAAAGTTATGTACTGCAGTGGATACGGTTTTGGACTTGTAATCTTATGGCCCTGGTTCGAATCTGAGTAAGGTACATGAATAAAAATACTCATGACTCATGATTAAATATCTGGTGACATGACATTTGAATATGTATATTACCATATGAAACAAATTTTATGCTTGATTAAATCTAATTTTTCTTCATGTTTTCCTTCCTTTTGTTTTTTTTTCTTGAAATCATTTGCCTAAAATATATTTTACACCCACGTGGTTACGTAAATGCAATGTTTGTATAATGTCATATATCTACAAAGTCAAAGTTATGTACAAATATTGCAATGACGTTTTAATTATTAACATTGTTTAAAGAATTAAAAACCAACAATAACGTTAAAGAGGTGGTTTCACATTGTTATTTTACATTCCCTGCAATAGTTTTTGTATTACGGACCCAGTTATTTTACGTTCTTTACGTTTGTGAGGCCCAGCTGCCAGTCAAAATGCTGTTTTTTACAGTTTTATTTTAACAGTGTGGGTAGTAACTCCTCCCCTTTGGTAATACGTGGGTCAATGTCACTATGTCCCCCTAAGTGATAAATTTGGTTTATTTGTGCAAATGTTAAAACTACAAAACTTGGATAGTTCTTTTTCACGACGCACAGATCGTAAGGTTTCAATTAGTACAAGTAACATCATTAAAACACAAAAATTAAAATGTGAAATAACATGACCAATCCCTCATGAAGTATAGAAAGGTAAATTTCACAGATTGCCTTAAATCTTGACCGACCTATTATCGATTTTGACCACTGAAGTAACAATTTTTGTCCCAGCGAATACGTATTCATTCGCAATTTATCTGTGTGCTTTGAGATATTTGGACACGCAAAGGTATCAAATACGTATTCGATTGTTTGTGAAACCCATTTTATACAAATGGGTGTTATTCGACTGCGGCTATTTTGGTTAGGAGATGTAATTTCACTTTTATTTTTGGGTACAATGAAAGAGTACATAAAATGCAACCAGAATCAACTATTAACTCAATTTGACCAAAAAATCAGATTCGACACTATGTCGTGACCACGACGATATAATATTAAACCTAATAGCAGTGGGAATTAAGTAGACTTAAAGGAAGGTAGTACCATAGGATACTGTGTATAATAAAAATTCTGGATCCGGCATTTATAGCAAAGTTATGATTTGCTATATGAAGGACTTCGATTGAGGTAGCTATTTCAAACAGTGATAAGTATATGGACAAGATTATGCAGATGCAAAAAAACAAGATTTGTTTGAAAATTGAGGGCGCCCTCCTTGGGAAATCCAGTCAGGTTTTGGCACATTTATGCCTACTTTAGACTTTAACATCTATTACACTGGGCCTAAAAATTGCTAGTTAGAAGAAAATTTATATGCATTTATACACAAATCATCACTGTGGGTTTGTTTGGAAAAAGTAAAGGAAGTACAAAAAGTCTAATCTTTCTTTCGATTTCATCTATACATTTCATCACTGATGGGTTTATTTTGAAACTGCCAGGAAGGTGCGAGAAAGATAGCCACTCTAAGAGTTTTGGCTGATCTTTCTTGCACTTCCAAAGCATTTGCAAAACAAACCAATCAATGAATTGTGTCAAGGTCTTTACCAAAATGTATGTATAATACAATGCCCTAATAACAGATTACATTTGATAGGGCATGAATTTGAATATTATTGGATGTAGGGGGGAAGTGTTTTTAATTTGTTAAAAATTGTGCTAATTATTAATGTTAATGTAGTGACTTTGTATATTGTTTTTATCAAGTGTGAAGGATAAGCTCGCTACAATGCATTGGTTGGGATAATCACACTTGACTGTATGGGTCTGGGTAGGTAGCACAGTAAACCTTCGGCGTCCCAGACTGCCGACACTTGACTACGGCGTCCGGAAGTAAGTATATCATGTTCGAAAATGAAAAAAAAAAAGTTGGTCGTAAATTGAACCAGCGTTTGAAAATTATCACGACTGGAATAATACCAAATAGTAGGATCAAAATATGGACATTTTCCCAACTGACCCCAAAAAAAAAAATTGCAACAGAAGGTTCTTTGGAATTTTCTGGCAGTATAAGGTCAGCTTAACAATATATCCAAAGTTGCATAAAATCGAAGTACCAGAAAGTGTTAAAACTATGACATAAACAAAATGGCAGCCAAAAAAGTCAAAATATTTTGAAAAAACATTAAATCCTATATCCTGGCAATGAATGAGCTAAAAGGGCAAACAAGTGCTCATTTTACTATTCTAGCATATCAAATCCATTAACAACGGTTTTATGAAGTTGAGATATCATCTTGGACCTCTAAATCCAATATGGCCGGCCATCCGCCATGTCGGGAAAGTACAAATTCGTGTATCTCTGGTATCGGATGGCCAAAAGGACAAACAAAGATGTCCATTTCCTAATAATGCTAGATAAACAAATCCATTAAAATGGGCTTTTATGAAGTGCGATATCATCTTACCCTCTAAATCCAATATGGTGCCATCCGCCATGTTGGAAAGTACAAATCATTGTATGTCTGGTACTGGATGGGGCCAAAATGACAAACCAGATATCATTTCCTACTATATCTAGCATAACAAATCCATTTAAATGGGTTTAATGAAGTTCAGATTTCACCTTGGCCCCTACCATCCAATATGGCTGCCACCGCCAGTTAATTGTGAAAAGTATGCAATCTTTTCTCTCCGATGCCAGATGGGCAAAAAATGGCAAATAATGTGTCATTGAATATTTAGGCATAAGAAATTGCATTCAGATGGTTGTTTTAAAAGTTTTGAGAGCATCGGACTCTTACATAAAATTGCCACTGATCACCATTTTGAAAAAAAAAATGAAATGGAAATCCTCCTATAGAGCATCACCCCCCCCCCCCCCCCCCCCCCCCCTCCCCCCCCCCCCCCCCCCCCCCCCCCCCCCCCCCCCCCCCCCCCCCCCCCCCTCCCCCCCCCCCCCCCCCCGCCTCCCCCCCCCGACCCACCCCCCCCCCCCCCCTCCCCCCCCCCCCCCCCCCCCCCCCCCCCCCCCCCTGACAGATTACAATGACAATTGAAGTTAATTGTCTATTCTGGACATACAAATGCTATGCTAATAAAAATGATATTTAGTGGCTATTTGTCCAAAATTCGAAGCCACGTTGAATTTTATCAGTTAAAATCTATCCCCATTTCACATTATGGTGTTTACAAGTTGTATAATGTGTAATTCTCAGTAACAGAAATACATTTTCACATTAGTCACAATCATCCACCAAAAATAGTGCAAGCGCTTGCACGACGAGATCAATTTATAATCAGTTGAGACTGGTCTTGCGTCCATGTGTCAATGAAATGTTCCACAAGCTGTGGTGCATTCCCTCTTTCTGCTGCAGGTGCATTTCATTGTGATGCATCTGAAGAAAATTCCATCCGGATCATTCCAGTGGCAAACTCTGGTGCAGGATTGTGTTCATCATGAGGGACCCAATTTCCCCCTTGTACTATTCAGCCTCAGTACAGTGGAATTTGACCATCGTCTTGCACTCAATGAATGAGCTGAAAAATAGTTCTCGATTTCTCCTAGAGTGCAGTTTTGCAGCGAGGTTTTTGGTTGTAAATCTTCAGGTTTTATAACACGAAGAGCAGTTGGAGCAAACTACAATCTTCAACAGTATGTTCTCTCAGGAGGCTTCTTGAACTACTTTACCAACTGATGCCTAAAAACTCAGATATAGACCCTCATCTCCGTCTCCACACAGTTGAGACCCCAGATTAAACATGGTCAGACCCATGATTTATTCCTCCAACGGCACACATCTGGAATGCCCTTCCTGAGCACATTCCTGCTACTAATTAGCAGGCCAGCTTGAAAATCGGGGGTCCACGCTATCTCCGGCACCCCTCCATCAGCGGTTTATCCCAGACGTTGTTCTGCTGGTAATTGCCTAGCATAATTTCCCATCCACTCGGAGCCAGCCTATGTCCCCGACCCTGCCCCTTGTTGTCCCGAATTGTTCTGGGTTGTAATTTGTGTATAGGTTTTTTCTTTGTTGGTCCAAAATATGTCAGACATGTCTGGGGAATAAAACACTCACAATCACACACAAAATGTGTCAAGGAAAGTCTGGGTTTGTCCAAAAAGTGTCCTAGTATGTCCAGAAATGTCTGATAGGGATTAGTTCTCCCACTATGCCAGACATACTTGTCTGCACAGCACTCCAAAACCAAGTGTTAATGTGTTTGGTCACTGGAGTGGCTGGAGGATAAACAGTGATTGGAAATAGTCCCAGTTTTTTTACGATCACTGCCTTACTGGAAGTAATTTTTGTTTGTGGTAATTATGGAATACCTATTTTAGTTAGGTTTTTCAAAGAATATGCACAGTATCTGATTACAATATTGTCATTATTATAAGATCTGTTCTTCAATATTTAAAAAGGTACTATACACACTCCACCTCACCCCCATTAAGAGGTGGTAGTGTCTTGAATACTCTATGATCAAACTTTTCAAATCGCTTCATGAATGTACTGCAAATTTATTAAGAATGGAAATGAGCTGTTGCAGGATGGGCAAGATTGGATGGTCGTAGAATAAATCATTTATTATTAGAGGTGGGCTATAGAGGGTCATATTTGGGTCATAGTTCAGACCACTCGCTCACAGGCTAGAATGATAAATTCATGATGCTTATCTCATTTTAGACACCTTTTATCTCCCCACCTTTATCTTTTTTTGGAGAAAAAAATTAAAAGTGCGAAAACAAGGTGCCCCAAAGAAAAAATCCCAAAATGGCCACCAAATTGGGCCAAAAATAATATTTTTGACCATAACTTGGTAAGCATTTTGTTTAATTACCTTCATTTTTGTGGCAATACCATGATTTTGGCCCTGCAAGGGATCATTATATGCACTTTCATCTCACCACGAACTTTTAGTTTTCTCAATATTGACGTTTTAGTTGAAATATTGGACTGCGACGGTGCGCTTTCCCAAAAAAGTAACACATATTCAAAGTTTGACATTTAATGGTGGGCCATCTTTTGAAATTGTGATTCTGATTTCTGAAGTTAGATGTGTAACACTTACCATTTCCTGTGGCATCAATTTAAAATACGATTATGAAATGAATGTGAAAACACTCTCATTGGATATACAGGGGTCAACGAACTTTCTTGTGTGTGTGTTTCACTGGAGGGTATTTTAATGTCATTAAAACAACATACGGTTTAAAATGCAACTACCACGCAAGTCAAATTTTCAGCAAGGGTTCATAATAAAAACTCTCTTTAACTTTTTGAATGTTAAAATCCCCAGTTCAATGGACGGGCATTTCATGGGGAAAGCGCCCTCTGAGTCAATTTTAAGCAAAACAACGGCACATTTTTTCAAGAAAAACGAAAGGCTATGGTGAGATGAAGTTGATTAGGGCTCTGATTCCTAATACCTTTAAAAAACAGGGTATTGCCACCAAAAATCAAGCAAATTTAACAAAAAAATAATTGATTTTTGGTTCAAAATCAAATTTGGACATTTGGCGGCCATTTGGGATTTTTCGAGGGGGACACCCTGGTTCAAGCACTTTTTTCAATTTTTTTTCAAAAGTGGGATCAGGGGGAGTAAAGTTATCAAATGAGCTGTGTTCGAAGTGAGGTGATCTTGTAAACATTGACCTTCTAAGCCCACCTCCTATTATGATTCAGAGAGTTATTTGTGAAAAATTGTGGTAAACGAATTAGTTTTGTATCAAAAAGAGGCTTGTAGAACAAATTAGTAGAATGTTTATTCTTGAAGTCAATGTATATTTTTAGTTGTAAAGTCTTTATGCGTCCAGATGTATCTTGGAAAAAACAAGCAAAATCATTTTGTTTTCTAACTTAAGTGGGGTGTCTAATCACAGAAGTACACTTTAAAAGATCTTACTAATTCGGAATGCAATACACTTTAAAAAGATCTACTAATTTGAATGGCCAAATATATGCAGTATGATTTTAGAAAGCAAATATAAGTTTAAAGAAGCCAAATATGAAAACCGTTCTGGGTAAAATGATTAGATTTTTTTTAAAGAAAATGTACAAAAAAAAAACCGGTAAAATGTTTGGAAACATAAACAGGGGATTAATAAACTTTGATTAATATGTGCTTTTTGTAACCCACAGAGATTCTATGGGAAATTCTGTTTATATTTTGGATGTGGTCTGAATATTTGAGTTACTCATATACACTGTATTTCTTGACAAAATGTATTTTAAGCTTGACTTTATTGGTATACTATCCAATATGTGTTCATATTAATTCTTGACCTATTTTTGTCTTTGGGATGAAACCTAATGAAGTCCTCACCTTTTCACAAGTGCATTTCTGAGACTTACAAGTTACATATGAGATGTTCAGCCACATATACTTTGGGGAATGAGGAGATAAATTCCCCACTTTTTTGTAATAGGAGGAATAGTCCATGTAATCACTTGCCAGTTTTTCACATTGAAAAAGAACAAAATATGTAATCTAATTTAAAAAAAACTCATGAAAATGACAAATCGATTAAAATTATTAACTTAAAATAATATTAAAAATGTAGAAGATAAATTTAGAAGAGACGTATGCGATTAGGCAAAAGCCTTATTTAACTAATTAATAATATTTCGGCTTATTTGTTAAGTCTGGGCAAACGTGGGAACGAAGATGGTGACCCGTGCAAGTTCACACCAGAGAATAAAACATGAGATGGTCAATCAGACGATTGGAAAAATACTGCTGGGAAAAATAAATGCCTACAGATACCACTTTTCTTTGTGACTATTACAGAGATGAGCAAAATTTTACATGAATTTACACCTTGAAAGGTATTGTGGTTAACTATTAGTTCGGTAACTGTAAGTGAAAACATTCGTCAGGCAAACTTATTGCAGGCTCCAGCCTTAGTCAAATCAATTCCCTGGTCACTGCAAAGATATCCATAGGAGGCTCTATTAATCAATTATGTCAATGGGCTATAATGTTTGAAGAATAAACAGATGAATGGTCAGCAAATGGTCAGCCACTTGAGGTGACAGGTTATTTTGCCACAGGCAGCCTATTGTGCTGCATTTAATCTGGTGAATTGGTCATAATCTATAATCCATTTAAGCACAATCAATATGGTTAAGTTGTAACTGTCTTATGTAATTGGGTAAACTTCCCTCCCTTTACCAAGTTTGTTTTGTTATGATCAGGGGGCTTTAAGTGACTTTCTTTGTTAACTTCAAAATATCAGGGGTGGGGTACATACTGAAGAATGGTTTGGATGGGGATGTGCCTCCAAGAGGACCAATATTTGTACCTATATGGTCTGTGAATAGGCCTAACCAAGGCTAGATAGATCCAGAACTCTTTGCTCTTGACTGAGAACAGGAAATATACCTTTATGTATAATTTTTATAGGGATGCATCACTAGTGTAAAAATGTGAAATATTAAGAAAAGGCATTGTTAGAGTTGAATGTATTTGGTTTAATCATTTCAGATTTGATTTGACTGTTTAAAAGTTGGAGCACATTTTTTCTGGTAATAATAGCCCTTGTGTATCTTTAACAGACTAACCTCAAATTGATTGGGTACCAATACAGAAATCAAAAATGGTTTCTCATTCTCCAATTTTTTGCTTACAAACAAGGAACTGGGTATTGGCAGTACTCGAATGAAGTTTCAACATTGTAAATAAGATTTGGTTTTGCCATTCAACATTATTTTGGCAACTGAAGAGTTTTTGCTAACCATTAGAGTCTTTGCAAAGTGAATAAGACAAAAGCTTAACATTTCCAGTCGATACAAAGTCTGTTCAAATGGGTTTTCCGACTTGTTTTTCTCCCAACCAGCAATCGTCAAGATATTTATATTTAACCATTTAACTGCAACAATGCAGGGTCTTACAGTGTTACACAAAAAAAAAAAAAAAAACAAAATTTTTTAAAGGGGTGGTGCAAAAAGGGGATAGGCCTACCCAAGATTGATGGGAACATGTTTGATTGGCTGTTTGCCTCTTTAGTGTCCCTTACGGATTGTTAGTATTGACCCCTTCATCGCGTAATTGTTAGGTTATAATTATTCAATTTAGTGCCTGGTTGTGGAATTTGTTCCCACTGACAGTTCTTAAAGGGGCCGGAGATGGAGAGCCCTTTCAATTTTTTAAGAGCTCTATCTCCCACGCAGAGTTCAGTCATCGGTATGTAGGTTATGGAGCCTTTAAGTGATGTTTACTTCAACCTTTTGATGTCATTTATTTAAAAATCCCAAATGGACTAAGTTCCTTACTGGCAACGGGTTTCTTAAATGGGGCCAGGGGGAAACTTCTTTATGGCGGCCATGGGGAAAGCTTCAATTGATCTTGAAGAAAGCAAAATCTATTCGCTGATCCTTTGAGGACCTAGATGTTACATGTTGAAACGCTTGCTATTTTTAAAAAACTTTCCCTGATTCTAATCAAGTCTCCCCGATTCTAAGATCAAAATTCCCTGATTCCAAAAAATCTAAATGTTGCAGCTCTGCAAACCTATCCCGGACACACAAAAACTTAAATCAGTACTCCTTCTAAATCATACTTTAATAATTTTACATGCTCTTGCAAGGGTGAGTTGCCAAACAATTCAATCACTTTTTGTATGTGAAGGTGTGACGATTGTGTGATATTAAATGTTAATTTAAATGATCTTGTCACATTTCCAACAAACCAGTGTCTCTGGGAGACAGAGTGGGCGACAGGTGGTATAATGTAAAAAAATGTGGTTTGGATCACAACAATGCTGAAAAATGGAATAGGTTGTACATAAATGTCACCTTAAAATGGTGAGTCCCCCAATTGTTTCACAGACCCTGCTTTATGTTGAATAGATCGGTGTAAAATAGCACACATTACCAAGGACTGAATGATGAAACAATGACCTAGTTAGCTTAGTATGAAATAGCGCTACCCCTTACCTAAATTAACAAACTTCCCCCAAACTTAGGGAATTTCTCCTGGTGCATCCTAGTTTGAATAAAAAAATGACAAAGATACAGTGATTTCTTCGCAAATTGATACAAAAGTTGTATGTGGGTACCATGATTGAAAAAAAATTGTTTTGCCTTGTATGCATGCATGCTTGTAAATTTTTAACAATTAAATATAAAATACAGTGATTGTTAGAACAAAAATGAATCATAGAAAATAGGCAGTACAGTGGTAAAGGAAACATGCACGGATATTGAAAGTTGGCAAATAAGGCGTTGCAATATATGATAAAATATATGTATGGTACCACAAACATGTCAAACTACCGTGGAGGGTTGTGATCATGAGCGGTGAACCATTTTCCAATTAAGTCTTATCTCCCAACTCCATAGGTGGTTAGCCAGATAAACAATTGATTAGAGTCTCTGTAACCAGTCTGTCTGGGTGGTGGAAGAACTTAATCCCCTGATCAAGACATTTCTGGACACACCTGGACACATTGTGGACAAACCTAGACTTCCTTGACAAATTTTGTGTGGATTGTGAGTGCATTTTTTTCCACACTCCAGCATGTTCTGGACAGAGTCTGGACAAACCTAGAACACCAATGACCAACCCAGACAATTCTGGCAAAATGGGCATTTTTTTTATTTTTTTTACGTTTTTCTTTTTTTATTTAAATGTTGCACAAACAAAAATAAATAACCTATTGCAATCCAATCGGATGGCATGCTCAGAAAATTCCTCTGCAGGTAATAATTTCATAATGACAATAACCTCCGCATGTCACATAACAGCAATAACGAACATCCATTGCACACAATCCCTGTACCATAAATGATATTAATGCTGGTGTCGTAATCCCCCTATGAATTGATCAATTTAACAAAAATAAATAACCTTTGCCTTCCAATCGAGAAATGGCAATGCTCAGAAAATATCCTCTGCGGGTACATTTCATATACAAAACCTCCGCATGTCACAACACAATCATCGAACATCCATGCACACACCCCTGTACCATAATACATATTATCTGTGGGTCGTAAATCCCCTATGAATTGATCAATTAAATCCCCGGATTTATTGATCAATTTAATGCCTTATGAATTGGTGATCACATTTATCGTGAAATTATTATATGTTAAAGATGCCCTGTAATTTGAACAGATTTTGACGCAAAATGATTTTCCATTAAAAAATTGGATTTGTAAATGAGTATGGTTTGTGAAATGAGTTCATGACTTGTGTTCAGTTTTGTTTGTATAAAAGCTGTGCATCTTGGCAACATGTAATAATACATGGAGGGGAAAAATTAAGTTTAATTTGAAATATTGCCCAACAAGTTCAACTGCTACACATTCATTCATGAGCCTGAATCGCGAAATACTAGTCAATCAATAGTAACAGGACATTCCAGAGTTGCAAACAGCAGCAGCAAGTTGGTCAACACCATCA
The DNA here is from genome assembly GCA_023653785.1 of Ophioderma brevispina. Taxonomy (NCBI): domain Eukaryota; kingdom Metazoa; phylum Echinodermata; class Ophiuroidea; order Amphilepidida; family Ophiodermatidae; genus Ophioderma; species Ophioderma brevispina. Next base: position 33,180 of record JAMKCH010052924.1, read on the forward strand.
TCAACACATCCAAACTGATTGGACATCAAAAGCAGAAGTAACAGCAGAAGAAATATACATCAGAGGAGCAGCAGGAGCAAGCAGGTAGCCGAAGCAGCAGAAACGGTTAACAGCAGCAGCAACAGTTGAAGCACCCGTGGTACATCAAGCATTGATCTAAGTGGTATTTAAATGAGTAGGAAATGTATAGGATCATGCTGCGACAAAATAGGGAAGTTCATTAGATGCTGGGTTAGTTGACAAGTGTTTAGGTGAATAGGTTAGGATGCCAGTTTAGGTGCCTAGTGTTATGTTGGAAGGATAATGTACTGAACATTGGTGACGACCTTGACATTTAACAATTTTGACATATCTCCATCACCATATGTTGTATGTAGCACAAAAACTATACCTTTTTTCATCTGGTACAGACAACAATTGACGTTACTTTTTTACAACAACCAAGCATTTCATTTAATCCCATGGCACTTTAGCGGAGGTCTAATTTTGTCATAGCAAATCTGTCGCGTTCTGTATCTTGTGTCTCTGCTGTACCACAGTCACAGAATTGCCCAGGATGTCCCAACTATATCACCAAAGCAGCAGTGTAATCAGTTTGCACTTGGGTTCTAGCAGATGGTGTATTGAGTCACTCCCACAATGCAACAGTTTTGGGAAAATATTACATCTCAATGAGGTCAGTGTGAACCCACAAAAAATCCTATTTCCTACCGCACAAAAGCCCTGACATCTATGCTCATTTTTGCACACAAAGCATTAGTACGTAGGTGGTAAATTTTGAGAACGATCATGAAAATGTTTGTGGTCTTTAAAGGTCTATGCATAAGATCGCTAATAGCCTCGCCCCCCCCCCCTGGGACCCCAGATTTTACCGGAAAGTGGTAAAATTTTGGTATCAGAAGAAAGCTACATTTTTCTCATTTACCTGTGAAATTAGAAGGCCAAAGGATGTTTGGTTGGATGTAGAGCTAAAATATGCGGCCATTTGGTCGACCAATTATAATTTTACAGAGTAATCTATGGGGATTATTAAAATCATGTTTGTTTTTAGCTCTCACTTCAAAACGGATTGGAACTATCGGCTTTACAGATGCAGTTTTTGGTAGGTAAAGGCCATTCTATCAAGATGAATAATGTATAACTCAAATCAGTTATCCCCCTTTTTAAACTGTAGGGATACTTTTTATCCCTAAGTACTGACAGGTGTTTGGTACAGTAGAGTATAGGCACAATGCAATTGTGGGATTGATTCAATTAACACCCTAGTGGGTTTTAGTCCCTTGTTGTTATACGAAAAGGGACACAAGCCATCAAAAACAAATGCCAGTTTTTCCAAAACCATTTTTTTTTGCTATTAAGGCAATATTGATTTTACAATTGATACATATTGGTTCCCCCCCCAAAGATTTCATTCAAAATCACTGACATTTCTGCCATTTAATTTGGAAATTGTGTTTTGTAAAATTGTGGGGAAGTGCTTGTTCTAGGATAGAATGTGGTAGGCATTAAATTGGGACTTAGCTTGATATACTGAAACTATGTAATCAATACATGAAGAAGAGTTAATTTATATTCAGAGTCGTGTATACCAGCAAAAGAGGCATTACGGAGCAAGAAGACGTCATCACACCATCGCCAGAAGCAATGGCCCTCCTAGTGTTCCTGATGTTTAAAACCCTAGCAACAACCAGCCATGAAGTTACTCTAACCCTTCGGACCTATCATTCACAAACCGTGACGGGCAGGCGCCACAAGCGGTCGAGGACTGCGAAATATTTGTGTCGTGCCCCTACAACGGTTTCTTTTTCGCACCCACCACATTTTTATGATCAAAATTCATGTGCGATCTATGTTTCAGTTCAAAAGAAAAAAGTTGTACTAAATGTCAATTAAGAAAATTCTCAACACTTTATATTTGTTGCTTGTGATTTGTAGCAAAAGTCGACATCAGAAGGTAGCTCTGCAAGCGCCTCGCACAGAGCGCCTACAGCATCACTGACGATTAGACATTTCTGAAGTTTGGGAGACACCAAGCAAAAAGAGCTGTGAATGATGATATTGAGCTGAGAACATTCTTCTAGACTGTGAAATCATCAAAAGTTAATTTCCATCGTTTTTATGCTTTTTCCTGTTACAGAGTTAGAAGGCATTCAGAAAATTACCTTGTAATTTGGAAATTAAATGATTCTACACACAAAAAAACTATCAGTAACATAAACACAATTGTCACCTCTAGTATCACAAAGCTGCTTATTCGCCATTTAACTCTGAGTAGTTCTGGTAAGTCTTGGTTTTCGAAGAGGCACTGTGGCAGGAGTGTTAGAGTGTTGACTTGGTACTGAAAGTCAGGGTTCGAATCCTACTTCGACCGAAGAATGGAGTAGACTCTCTCTGTAACACAGTGGTGAATGGGGGACCCTGACTCGATTTAATTTAAATAAGGTGAGGAAGGCGAAGCGGCAAGGGAGAGGATGGTGGGACACGGCCTTCATTATGCAATAACCATGAATTGTGACCCTCTACAACTACGCGCAGTACAGCCTTGGGCTATGGGATATCCTCTACTTACCCTTTTACTTCCATTCAAAAGCAACTGGCCTAAGACTAGGACATTGTGTGTTACTATTTGAAAGCTTTTTCATGCCGTTCCAAATATGGTCATGAAAATGTATTTTTTATTTTTTTTAACTGTATAAGTGGAAATTTCAGCATGCAGCAGTTTTGCGATTTATCACTTTTGCCCAAATATGCGAGCTTACTTTTCGGTTTTAACATCAATGCAATACGAATTATTGGTAATAAAAGTTATTTTGTAGCGGAGTTTTAATTTTCGTTTGTTGTTATTGTACAGTAGTCAAAGGTTTAAAACTCAAATTCTAAGGTTAGTGATGGATACCTGTAGTCCACACCACTAATCCTTTCAATGCTTCACATATAGGAATGTGAATAAAGCCATTTTTATAGCTTTACAGAGTATTTTGTTCTTAAGCAGTTTGTGATTTCTGTATTCCTATCTGCTACACGGGTGATCAGTTGCATTCCAGCCGAGTTATTATCAAAGTAGGCCATGTTTTTTCATTAAAACATAACAAATAACTAACTCATAAAAAATTACAAAATCCTGGTAGTGTGCAGAATAATAAGCGAATAATGCTCATTAATTATGCATCATTGTTTACGAAATTTGCATACCTCGCTCAAGGAAAGCAACATTCCGTACAGCCTACAGACCTGGACACGTATATCATCATGCCAGATTTTGACTAAGTGCATTTGCCTTTACCATTTACATTGTTTATGAAGCACATGCATTCTTGCTTCTAAAATTTCAAAAACATGATTTGGGATGAACGTTATGTATCCTGGTGAAAATGAAACAAATCATGATAGTGCCTTAACCCACGGGCACTAGCACCTATGATACACACTATGAGATAGTTGTCTCAAAATCCATGGCCACAGTTCAGTAACTTCCATTCATCATCAGTGTATTTAGGAAAACTACACCCCCTGTTTTTTGGGGTATGATATATATAATACCCAAAAATCATACGGCCCGTTCATGTCAATGCAGATACAAGTTACAACCAATTGAAACTGTGTCCTTGGTGGTATGAGCATATTGTCACTCATAGTGGAAGTTCTGCCTGATTGGCGCATAAAGACACAACATGGAGATACGCACTCTGAAAGCAACCAATCAAAATAGTGCGTCTATATCTCTGTCACAACCATACCACCATTCTTAGCAGTTATCTCTGAATTTGCGTATACATGATATTACTTCCAAGTAACAATACAAAATAGTGCTTGGATGATGATAGATAGGAGGGTAGTGCCAGGGTTGTAATATCCCAATTGAAGGGAACATGGAAGAAGGGAAATTGGAGGGAGATCACTGTATGGCAGGGGTTCTCAATATATTAGCTGAAGGGCCAGCAGAAATGATGAAACATATTTGAAAGTTCCCTGCTTGAGGGCCCTCCAAATATACTCAAATTTTGAGTTCCCTTTATATATTCGAGCAAGTCGAGGGCCAAAAATCAATGCTTGGGCGGGGGGGGGGGGCCGGATTTGGCCGAGGGCCGCCTATTGAGAATCCCTGCTGTATGGTATGTCTTTGTGTGGAGGATAGACTGATTCTGTTTTTGTAAATCAAAGCAACCAATGAGTCCAATTTCTTCAGGAAATTGCAAAGCTAGCTGAATCAAATGGTTGATGAAGGTTGTGGGGGTTGAAAGACCCGGCGATTACTGTGGAAGTGTGCATTCCTAATGTAGCAAGGCTTGAAAAACCTAAGCCCTAAGTTTTGATTCACATGGTGGCCTGTGTGTTATTAATCTGATGTGACATACAGATACATCGAGGGGTTTCGGCAAAGGCCACATCTGCAATAGCTGCCAGGTGTTAGATTTGACAGGTTTATACATTAATCAGAACCACACTGAAACAATAGCAGCAATTGCAGATAGGGGCCTTCTTGCACTAAACCCTCAACGTGTACAGGGCAACTGACCTTCAGAAAAAAAATGACTGAAGTGAATTGTGTATTTTATAAATGAACTTTTGTACAAATTTTTACCCTTAAAATATTTTTAGTTCTTAAAAACTTTTTGACATAACTTACTGTTACAACACTAAGTTGCAAAACCCAAAAGAACAAAATTCTTTTTTGGCCGTAGAAATTCAAAATGGTATGTTTTGAACTTAGACATTCATGTCTTGCCATTTGCATTTTTAACATAAAATATTAAATAAAAATACAAATATAAAAATTAAGTATGTCCCCACAAAAAGGAAGTTCTATTCGGTCAAAGAGGTGTTAGTATGATAGTGAATAGCAACATCTCTGTGTTGTCGTTTATTTGATCTCTTTTTGAGATCAGCTGTAAAGGTCCTGTACTTGCCATTTTCATATGATGTATTTTTCACTTGTATTTTGTTTACATTTTTGTTAAATATCTCACAGAAACCATCAAAATGAATATTGTTAATAGACTATCGTATGAGAGGACATCTTTCTGAATCACAATGAAAGTAATTAGCATCCATGAAAATTAATGAAAAAAAAAAATTTATTAAAAACAATGTAATATTTTTGTGTATTCATAAATCAATGCTAATATCTAAACACAATAAATTTCGGGAATGACACTCAAAGAGGCAGGCTTTGATCTGCTTGAAAACATCTGGGAATGTACAAGTCAAAATCAAACATTGAAAATGTGTGTGAATATGTTGGCTTAATTAAATAGTGTCGGGGATATGTCGTTGTCAGAATTGGTTAAGAGTTACTTACCTTGCTCCTCCAGGAGGACACAGGGAAGTGAATGCCCAATTGCTTGTTCAGTAGGTCGGAGTCCCCATTGAGAATCACATTGTAAGATTACCTATATGTTGCCACCTCTGAACAATTCTGACAGTAACTTTACTCATTGCTACAAGTCACAACACTGAAAAATAAGTGGGAAGTATGTGAAATCTTATTCTCAAAATTGGTTTCTACCGTTTGCAGTGTCAGTTTGGGGTTTTCAGTGGAATTTTTTATGGAGTTGTTTCCATACTTTGAGGTGTTGTAAAAGTGGTCTGATAAATGCAGTATAAGAATAGATCACAGCCATGTAATGCAATTATTTTATGTCATAAGTTTGAAGCATACATGAAAGTGGCATAACACATGACAGAATTGTCTGTGGTAGCATAACCCCAACCGATTTCAAAAAAATTGTCCAGGGGCATTCTTGTATTGTTATGTTGCAGGAAAACTAGAACTATCAAGGAGTTAACTAACAGAAGGCCCTCCTAACTCATTTTGGCCATTTTGAGATTTGGTACCACAAATCTGGATCACCTGTATATCCCAAAAATTATAAGGTCTTTTTACTCAATTCCACTCCCATTGTAGATACAGCCGAATTTCACTTGACACATCTCAATGGAGCACATTACAGTTGCCAACAGAAGTCCAAACTCTGAGTAGTAAAGTTGACATTTTGTACTGAAATGTGATAACGTTTGGTGATACAGTTACACTGATTGATGTTAAAATTAGTCACATACTTTTTGAATTGTGACAGATATAGTTACTAAAATATATGGTACCAAGTAATAAAATTCACATTACTCAAAATATTTTTGAGGTTGGGACCCTCTATTAGTCAACCTTCAATATGTTTTGCACTGTTTTAACTATGCAAAGAAAGTCTGCATCATGCAAAGTGAAACTTTTAAAATTTCAGAGTGAATAAGAAAAAGCTTAAATTTATCATTTGTCTTATAAAGATGCTTGTTCCATTTAGGTGTCTATTGTGTGCTCTACTTGATATGAGAGCCTGGCACTAGCAACACATACGCCCTCAATTACCGTGGGGAAACAAACTGGCGGTTTGGATGGTAGACCGCAGTAAATTGCTATTGCAGCGCCCTATTCAATACTAATGCTAATATTGATGTTTTTACCATTAAAATGGTTTTTTGGTTTTAGCTTGGAATGAAAATGGATTTGAGGGCTAAAAGTTCGGGACATCCTGAGAAAAATACGATTCCGGATACGTATGCTTTCATTATGCCTTTCATCTATATCACAATCATACTACTTCTGAGTAAATCAGGTGGGGCCCAAAGACAATCGGACATGCACCTTTAATGCATCCTATAATCTGCCCCCTCATTCATTTAGCCCAGTCTTCTTAACACAAAGAAAAACCACTGCCATAAACCTCAATAGTAGATCCTGCGGAAATTAGCAATTGTGATAGTGAGATTGCTGGTCTGAAACTCGCCGAATTGTGCGAAACTCACCCATTTGTCGTCAAAGAAAGTTGAAGGTACCATTGATAAGTGTGTATTTTGGTAGGAAATTACATATCCTTTCAATGTCAAAATCAGCATGTCATGAAAATGTTCAGGTTTTGGCCTGAATTCAGGATTTTCTTGTTGAGATTTATGCAATTTTCATTTATTTTCAGGATGCTTTAGGACCCATTGTGTTATTTCCAAGCTGTTTTCACAGGCTTTGTCAAAAGGGGATTCCTATGTCTGCAAAATGAAGCTTTTTAGCTTTTCGGTTTGACCCTCTTTTCGTATAGCCTTGGATGCACTCATACAGCCATTGTTGATGATTCGAGCGTGTTCAAACATCGATCCTTTTTGTGAGTGGAGACTATGCGATACTCGGCTAACCAGATGGCTCTGGCCCGGTTTGCAATATAATGGGAATTATAACTGAACGCCCCTTGTTGAACATTCATTCCCAACAGTTCTTACAGACCTTACTGGCGTTGGTCTTTTAATGCATTCTGCTGAGAAAATATCAATCTTAAGCAGGAATATACCATAAAATCCACACTCCTTGATATATGTTATATCGTTTATATTTTGTTCTGCTTCCTGATATCTTTGTATTTTCATTGTACTTTATAATATTCACAACTGTATTCTACATTAGTATTATTAATCTTATTTTTGCCATCAATGTTTATATGTATAACCAGTTCATTCTGTAAATGCAGGGCCGCCTTGGAAATCAATTGCCTCTTGTCACTGAAGGGGTTACCCTGCTTAAAGAAAGCTTAAAAAAATAAATTCAAAATGTTGTATTAAAATGCAACACATTTTTTAGCGAATTATAGTAGAGCTCAAGGGGCCCAACACCACGGACTAAATGACATTTGTTCTAACCAGCCCAAACCTGCCTTAATCATGTGAAAAGGTATGCTTATTGAAACACAATGGTGGCAAGCCATGCAAGGGGTATCTTACATGTTACCTTTGGGAAATTGACACTGATTGTTACAGTCCATTTCTCACAACCATGGACAGACTGTGTAATATTATGATTGGAGCAGTGTTAACTTATTTTTGTGACATTAATAGTGAGATATAATCAAGCTAGTTGTACATATATTTTTGATATGTAAATGTGTTGGCTCAATGGCTTTATTCATATAGTTACTGAATATAGTTTATTATTACACATCATGAATATTCATAAAAATCAATGCTATTTTCATGGCTGATTCCTCTTTACGCGAACTATTCCTAGGGAAATATTTGTATACTGCTTCCCTACAACCTCTTCCCAAGAGTCACAGTGAGGTTTACTAAAACAATAACTACATGGTTTATATCGGGAAATAGGGCACCTATTTACCCTTGGTACTGGCTATCGGTCCTATCACCCCTCACCCTTCGGGTTTGGGTGATATGCCCTTAGCCAGTACCTAGTCGGGTAAAATAAGTGTGCCCTATTTCCCTCTAACCATGTAGTATTTGTATACTGTTGTAAGCTTGAGCCACCTGTTATTATAAAGTTGAAATACCTCAACAGATATTTATTGCTACAACACCACTGTTACACAATATGTGCCCATATACCCTCTTAAACCTTAATTCACAAATCTGTCCACCTCTTGTCAAGATGTTAATTGGTACTCTGCTGAGGTTTGGAATGAATACTATGATATGTAAGCTTAAAGACACTGTCAGTGATTTGCCCGAAAGAGTCATTTTTTAAAAAATTTACAGGAATGGCTTAAATGTGAAGGATAAGTCAGTAGAATCCTTATAAGTATTTTTCCCAACTGAAAAATTGACAGAAAAGGCAGAACACAGCAGTTTTCAAAGATACGAATCTCTGTTAAATTACGTGAAGTAATAAGTGTCCGTACGGACAGTAAAAAATCTGATTTTTGATGATTTTTTCGATTTTCCGATATAGCAAATCACTCATAATGCCTTTAATTGGGACTGGGGGGTGGGGGAGTGTAAAATGAAAACCTTCATGTGGGGGTACCCATCAGATAGTTATTATATACCAAAACTAGATTGCACAATACCAATCCTGTACATGGGTATTCCCTTGTTGCTAAGAGGATTAAGAGTACATGGGAGTAAAGAAACCACGAACAGCAGAAATTGTTCCCCCTCCCCTTCCCCATAAAGAAATACAAATGCTTAAAGGTGCATTTTGGGATTCCAGCACCTTATGTTTTATTCATTTTTTACTAGATATCCTTGAGAAAAGCTTATTCACAAAATTTTAGTTGATTGCAATCTTGCGGTTTTGTGTTGTGAAAATTGTGAATTGTTTGCGTATACGACCGAATTTGCACGTAAGATTAGGTACACATGGATTACTAAGGCTACCCATTCAGATGATATTAAAATCTAATTTTTTTAGGCAAAATCGGGGGACGAGGTTGTGGATCACAAAATGCCCCTTTAAATCATTGATGTTATGCAAATAAATTACTTAAACACTTTGTTTGCTGTTAAATTGGCATGTGAGATCTCACAACCTTATTATGGTGAAATATTCAAATCACAAGTAATTGTGGGACTGGTGTAAAGCATCATTTGTGCGTCATCACATTTTGTTGGGTATATTACAGAGTGATGGATGTTGAACCCAAATACAATAAAAAATAGAAAATCACATTTGAAAAATGTAAACTTTTGCAGTGTCAGTACACATAAGCTTCAAATGAAAATTTATATTATCTTGTATTTGTACAATGACACTATACATTCAGTGATGAAGTTATCTTTCAATTTGTTTGTGTGTCAGCTCATTTCGTTGGGTATATTAGTAACGGATGTTGAACCAAAATAAAAAAAAAATGAGGAAATGTGTATTTTTATACTGGCAGATGTTGAGCCCATGGTCGAGATTTGGCAATTTGAGCCGTCATTATTTTGAATATTTCCTGTAATAACATTATTAATCATTCATTTCATGTGTTGTTTAAGTAATAATTTTTAAATTTATTAATCATTTTATTTTGCATTTTGCTTGTATAAGTAAAAATTGTAATATTTTTTAAACATCCAATGTAAGAATGCCTAAATATTTCTGTAACACGGGCTTAACTTCTGTAAAACTGTAAACTGTAGTAAGTACTTAAGAGTCTTGAAACATGTTAAGATCATAGAAGTGGATATTTAACCACATCTTTAAAACATAACAATTAAAAATTTTTTAAATATTGAAATGATATATAATTTTCTAACAAACAACCTTTACAGTTTAATTAAAGGTGCAACAAGAGATTTCACATATCAGGTGTCCCTAAAAAAATCGAAACTACTCATTTTTGCCCTGATGTAAAGCTTTCCATCAAAATATCCCATCTTAAAGGATTAAGTTGAGAAATGTTTCTTTGGTACCAAAATGGTGAAATTTCTAATTTTGTATAGGAGCAAATACAAAATTCAGCCTGTTTTATATTAAAATATAAACAAATCAAAATCATATACAAGGTACAAAATCTATTGAGTGTCTTATCTGAATGAAATTACTATTATGACACAATATTTGGGTGCCTCAGTCTCTTGTTGCACCTTTAATTTTAAGAATTACCAATAAGGTTAATCAAATTGGTTGTTAAAATACAAAGATAAATAGTTAAAAAACAATGTTACAGCCATTTGCACAAGTGAGCCATGAAAAAATGCTCAACTTCAAAAAATTGTGAGCAATATTGATCAGAGGTTTTGGAAACCTGGATGTCTTGGCAAGAAATTTATAAAAATCCACTATATGGATCAGTTCAGGTGTATTGTAGCTGAAAGTTAGGGGAAAAGTATTTTTTTTAAAATAGGACTGACTGACCTAAACACTTTGAAAGCAAAAGGGTTAATATTGTGTTTTTAGGTCTTGTTAGGTGGACGGCAAATATTAATTTAGAAGGTTCACTATCCAATTACAGCATATAATTTTCTCTTTTTATTGTTGGTTTTCTTTGCGTTTGCAGCTTATTTGTAAAGTATGATTTGAATCTGACCTAATTAACAATTATGTACCTTAAAATGGTCTGTATATGTACAAAAAAAAATATTGAAAATTGTAAGTGAACCACATAATGCTCGTGTAGGACACCAAATTAGCCTAGCCAAAAGGTGCATGTGTGTGTTGAAGATCCAAGTTTTCATTTCAAGCGGTATACCACAATCTAATGTTTAATTGGATGAGTCATAGCATTGAGGCTGACAATTATATAGTTCCCTTTAAATCTTTGGAAGTGTCGACAGGTTACACTATGAGCTAGTAAAATCTCAATTCCCTTGGCACGGTTCAACAATGTATTTAAAAAATACACCCTTGGGTTTTTGGGTATGATATATGATACCCAGATCACACAAGGTCAGTTCATGTCAATGTATGTACAAGTACAACCCATTGAACTGTGTCCTTGGTAGATGAGCTTATTGTAACTCATAGTGTAAGGATTTAATCAAAGTGGCTCTGCTCTTAAATGTTAATATGTGTTAAAGTAAAACAAGTTTGTTGTACACTGTTATTCCTGGATGGTTAGACATCAATTTGCTTGCACTGTAGAATAGGTCGTCATATTTCTAAAATGGTGACATTACTAATGACATGTATATACTGCTTAAACTTCGAAGTACAAAGTAAATTAATCGATGCACTGTGCAGCATTATCGCACCTTGCCACAAAACACGCTTATACACTCTTAGGCGCAGTCTAAATCACGCGCGATTAAGACAGAGCGCATGATTTACGAACAAAACAAAAAAAATCTCTTACACTGATACACAAAATACTGGTCATACAAGTCCACAAATACCAGGCACTCTTGTTAGACTTGTGTGGGAGTTTATTGATTACTTTGTACTTCTAGGTTTACAGAATATAGGTGTAAGTCCTAAGGCCAAAACAAAAAAATTGTGTTGTCCTTTAGTATGAAAAATTTGGAAGGGTTGGTCGGTCAGAATGTTTATTTTAAATATATATTTCTTTAAAGCCCCAAAATTGCCAAATTTGGGTGCATTTTTCACTTTTGTTAAAAAAAAAACCCACCCAATTAAAAAAAAAATGGGTGCTTTCCCGGCCCAATTTTTTTCACTTTTCTGACAAGGGTCAGTCGTAAAAGGGCAACACAATAATTTTTTGGCCTAAAGTTCTTTTTTATGCTTTTAAAACAATTGATGGTTTTATAGTAGCTTGAGCAGGGAAATCACCCTTGGTCCTTAACCCCCTCAGGTCTACCTGCTAATTTTGTTGGCTATTAAATGAGTTATATGATGTATTTAGCCAATCAGAGAGATGGTAAGAACAGTTTAAAGGGTTTTTACAGATATAAGGTCTATTTTGATTGGTTACTCAGAAATGATTTTATGCTATATCATGTATTGCACCAATCAGAGATACCGTACGAAAGGTGGTAGACCTCAGGGTTAAATCAAGTAAATAGTGATGCAATATAGAAAGTCTATTTTGATTGGTTACTCAGAAATTATTTTATGTAATGAACCAATCGCAGATACCGTAAGAAAGCTGGTAGACTTCAAGTGATGCACACAATGTTCTTCTGTTACATGTTCTTAAATTTCATATAAAGATACATACAAGTATTCCTACAAGACAAAAACAAAAAGCAGTCTTTGAAGATGTTCTACTAAGTTTGAGACTAGAAAATTTCAGAGATCTCAAACCTGTAAAAAACAGGTACTTTGACAGCTTTCAAGCAACCGAAGGCAATCCATCATTTAACTTTTTGCAGAAACTGTTTTGCATCTATTGGCAGAATCCATAGGCTCAAAATTATATGTAAATAAATGAAATACCAAATGAACAAAATACACTTAAAAAGATTTTTAAAATATGTTCTTACAACCTGTGAGTAATACTAATGAGAAATTTGCCTTGCATCAGAAAAAAAAAGAAATGGCCACATTTCTAGCTGGAAAGGAGCTTTTGTAAATAAGTTGCTGATTTGTAAATACAAAAGATGTTTTAAATTGCATGTTAGTGTTAGTTTTGAAGCACAAGCATGTAAGTTGTTTTAAGTAAAATTGTGACCAAACACAGGTTAGTAAGGCATAAGGGAAAATAAAAATTGCATTTTTTTTATCACAGTGTTTATAATGAATCAGTAAGCATTTTGATACCAATGAGTATTATATCAAACCATGTTTCACTCGGCCAAAAGTCAACTTAATTCATTGGGTCATCATCCATTTCACTTTTTCCCTAACTGCTAACATGTGCAGTTGTAGTTGATACAACAGGGTACAGACAGTAAAGTCAGATTTGTAAGTTGCTCTTCATGCAACTTCATTTTGAGGAAATCTGAATAAGTCATCATTTAATTGTAATATTTTTGTAGTATAAATGAATCGCATAATCGATTGCGTGTTTACTTAATTAACAAGCCCAGGTAATGAGTGACTTGCAACTATACATTTCTGGTTTATCACCAATTTTCTGAATGTAAATTCAGAAATCACTTTCGGTGTAAAGACCTACTAAATTTCGGCTAATCCCCAGTCATAATTCAGAGAATATATTTTAAAGGTTCAATGAGAAATTTCAAATAACAGGTGTCCCTAAAAAATATGAAAATTCTGATTTTTGCGCTGGTTTAAAGCTCTCTATCAAATATATCCCCATCTGAAAGAATTAAACTGAGAACTGTTTCTTTGGTACAAAAATTGTGAAATTTCTAATTTCGTATAGGAGCAAATAGGAAATTCAGCCTATGTTTTCTATTGAAATATAAGCATATACAAATCGCCTTTGTTTAGAGTTTAAGTTATTCTGTAGCCAAATAAAAGGTAAGGAACATTGAATGTCTAATTTACATGAAATCACTAAATATCACAGAAAATATGGATGACTTGAAATCTCTCGTTGCACCTTTAATTAGACTTCCCCTTGTGTAAACGTGCTATTACGTGGCATTTCTTTCAAGAGTTAAACATTTAAAATTGTGTTATCTATTGAATACCCATCAGAGTATGTAATTTTATCATCTCAATATGACAAAATTATGACAAAGAAATACCCTTAATTAAACTTTTTTTCATAAAACTAAACCTGTTAATTTGATAGAAATGGTTTAACCTTCATGTGGGTGCATTTTCAGAAATTTGACAGATTTTTACCCTGTTCCACTTTCACCATTCAAATGTGGTGGAGTCTGTATATTTTATAACATTTAAGTCATTGACTTTTTAAAATGGTATTTGGGGATACCATTTAAAAAAACACTGAACTTATAAAGACTAGGCTTGTTTGGACTAATTTGATTGTAAATAATTGAAAAACGATGGCCTCTGTTTGACTAGAGTAACCCACGTGTTTTAATGTACTCATTGCAATGATAGTATAAATCTGCCTCATTTACTGGTGTTGAGATACAATCATGAACAGATGTAATTGACCATGTATAATGAAGATGCGAATGTACAGTCTCCTTTAAAAAGTGGCACTATTGTTATAAATTGATTTTAAAAAAGAAATCATGTGTTATTATGATTCAAAATAATGTTGGGTTTTGTTTTTTGAAACATGTGATTAATTTGAAGAGTTATACTACAAAATAAAATGTGTGGTGTCTTACTGGGAATAAATTGTAAGAGTAATATTGTATTCTTTCCTACGGGGAAATAAACTCAATTAGTCAACATTAATATGGCCTGATGTTTCAGAGACCAGGATGTTTAAAATGTACTGAAATCACATACTACCCCCCCCCCAAAATGAATGAAAAGGTGCAATGGAGAGATTTTGAGGGGCACACAAATATTGTCTCATAATATAAATTATATAGATAGGGACACCTCAATAGATTTCTTACCTTGGCATGTGGCTACAGAAATGTCTTCTTAAAAGATGAAGAAAAAGGGGATTTTGATTAATTTAATATTTCAATTATAAAAACATAAGCTGAATTTTGTATTTACTTCATATACGAAATTAGAAATTTCAATATTTTTGAACAAACGCACATTTTTCAGCATCCTTTCGGATGGGAATATTTTGATGGAACGCTTTAACATCAGAGCAAAAAATTAGTACTTTCATTAATTTGTGGACACTTGATGTGACTATCCGGTTGCACCTTTTAAATCTTCCTTACTTCTTTCTCACCTCTGCATTAGTGACATCAGAGGCTGTGCTGACTTTTAAACGCAACAGCATTTTTATTTATCCCCGGCTTGGAAAAGCAGGGGGGATATTGCGAGGGTGCGCATGTGCCGTATGTATGTACATTGTTAGTTGTGCGTGTTCCAGTTTTGGTTAGGTTTCGTTTTTCATTGTCTCCTCAAAAGTTTAAGTCCGATTTAAACCAGACTTGAGGGTGAAGGTGGCAATAGGGGTGCCTCATATGTGGATTGATGTCAAAGGTCATGGACCAAGGTCAAAGGTAACTGAGGGTAATGTTCCAGTTTGGTTAGTTGTTTTTTGGGCGTTTTGAAAAGTTGGAAGTCCGATTACACCTAACTTGGGGCGAATGTGCAATACGGGTTCTTTCATATGTGTTGATGGTCAAAGGTCTCATACCCAGGTCAAAGGTTTCAACCTGTGCCAACTAAACCAACTGTGTATACTGCCATCTTGCCAGGGGGGATCGCGCAAGTGTACGTGCTGTAGTTTTACAACTTGTGACAAGGACTGCATACTGTGATGCTTGCGGAACAGCTGGGTCAAGAATATGACATCATTGCACTGAGGTAGGAAGGGGTATAAGGGTGTATTTCTAATTATGATCTTCGCAGACAATGGAGCAAACCCTCTTTAAATATAGATACTCGCCCAAGGGAAATATAAAAGTAGATTTCCAGCAATACCGATTAGCACAAAATGATGAGGGGGCCACTGAAGTCGGTTTGTCGGTCGGTCGGTCATGAGTTTCACACAAGCATATATGACCTCGTCTCATCCGTTATTCATGCATAAAAATCAGCAAACTTTACAATGGAGGTGATTTTTTCAGTTCCCAATGGTATGGCATAAGAGAACGATGTCTTATACATAAATTTTTCGTTGATTTTGGTTCTATCAAATTAATTTTAACCACTGACAATAGGAGTGGGCTATAGAGGGTTATAATTGGGTCACATTTTTCAGAAATGCTACTCAACCTTAGTTTGATTACTTTATACCCAATGATACCTTGCAGAAAAAAATGCGAAAGCGGGTGACATGGCCAAAAACGTGTGAAAACATCCCAAGATGGCCGACAACTCGACATAAAATTGTTTTTTTACATTTTGGGTAATTCTGTAATCTTTATGCACAAACAGTGTGGTTCCTTATATTTTAGAGGACAAGGGAATTCATTGTACAGTTCGTGAAATTTAAAGGGTTTCTTAAAATGACATTATTTTTAAAATTTGTCTTTTATAATTTTTTTCTATAAGATTTTAATTGCTTTGTCATTTCATCAAAATGTGATGTATTGCAGTTGCGAAGATAACTACAGGTACTACCTGTTATGAAAATTTGAACTCAATCTGATCAAGTTTTTGGCGGCAGCACTATTTTGAAATTGCATGGAACACAGGTGCTATTTAAATGTTACAGGGGTCAATGCACTTTTGTACCATGTACATTTCAATGGACAAATGCAATATTTGAGATTCAAATGAGCACCACAGCCAAAGGAAAACCGTTTGACAAGTATTAAAAGGACTCTAAATTCATGGGTAGCTTTGCACCTGTGTCGCCTTTCATCATTTTGAAATATTTACATTAAAATAAGTTGCACGAAGTACGGTGCCAGACCGTAGAGATTGGCTTTCAGTGTTTGGGTCATGGCGCCAGTTGTATATTTCGCTTTGTTAATGAATAAGCTACAAACCATTGAGGATGTGGACAGTGTACAATGACGATGATTGCATAATTGGCAGAATCTAGTTTGCATCTTGCTTCCAAACAGCTTCAGATTGGCAGGGGATGGAAGTTGATGTGGAAAGGACAGCAGCTCTGGCGTCCATACCAGACAGAACTTTCTTCCAGGTGTCGACCGGCTTGACAGACTCCCAATTCAACCACTGCCCTTGTTTCGCACCTCCGTAAAGGTAGACCAACATGACTTCCTCGTTTACATCTTTTATTAGTCCAGTGAGACTTGATGACTCCTCTCTTTGATCAGCTTTTGGTTCTTTTTTGTTACCCAATGACCGGTGTAGAAGTAATTATCGTCCAGGTATCATAGTCCGGGAACAATGGTGAACAATAGGCATCGTTACAGTTGATTCACACAAGGTTCGCGCTTTATTCCGTTATGGTCTATGGAGCCCCGGAACTATGGGCTCCTGCAGGACTAATCTGCTTTCACACCGGTATGTCCGTCTGACCTCAGCCATTTCATCAGAATTCGACGTTTTTGTTCTAATTCTTTTATAACATTCCATGTGGCTTGGTTTTTTTTACTTTCCATGTTTTTTCTGTAGGGGTCTGTTGTAATTCCATCTTTAAAGTACTGTTTTAGATGGTACTTTGTTACTGCATACATTTGAATGATGTGGTTAGCATTTTCAGTTGCAGGCCATTAGTGTTCCCCCCTTTCCTTCTTTCCCTCCCTGGACAGAGCGATGGTGGTGGTGAATCTGCTTTACTGCCCATTGCTTCAGGTATTTGGTGCAAGTAACCTCCAGACTTTCGATGTTGGAAATTGGGAAGTTATATATAGATGGTGAACTCCCACGTCAGTCTGGGTACAATAGCATTATTGTACATCCAGCGTGACATAAGCCACGCAGTTTTGTCTGGCAAGGTCCGAACGTGCCGGTATAGTTCGTGACGCGGGAAGCCCAAACCCCCCACCTCCACGTGGTAACAGACGGATAGGAAGGATTACTGGTGTTGTTCTGCCCGGTGAATGCTTTGAATATTGCTTATCCTTAACTGAGGCAGTCCTAGCGATCGAAGCTTGGTCTCGCCGGAGATGGCCTGGGGAGCTAACGGGGAAAGATGACCAGGTCCCAGGCTTGGATACGGCTGTGTTCAGTATAGACGTAGTACCGGTATTAGTTGGGGTGCGCGGCCTATCTACCACCGCCGGTTGACTCAGCCTGGTGTGCTCCGTAACAATGCCGTTTTTGTGTTTGAGATGCGAGTAACAAAGTAACACCTGTCTACCATTTTCTATTGATGTGCATGAATTACGTAACTGTTATTGTATGTCACATTGTAATTGGGCACATAGCCATAATTGTTGCTGAAAGCGCCATTCAATTCTAATCAACCAACCTTGCAACCAACCACGCAGTGGACTTGAAGTGGTTGTTGAAGCATTTCTGCCAGCTTTGTGCTTACAGGTGATGTTTCGTCTTCAGGGTCGTTATAGATCAGCTCCCCGAGGAACCGCATGGGTTGAAAGCAATCTGTTGTCCGTCGATTTTAGGCGGGATCGTTGCCCATATTGCGTTTTGTGTCCTTGTCGCTTTTGTTCGTCTTTGGGACAACATCTTCATGCTCATGAGACTTGCATTTGCTTGGTTGGCTTCAGGGTCCGTGTCCCCATGAGGAGGTTGTTCAGTGTATTCACGAGTCGGGCTTCCTTCTGGGCTACTAGCTACGAGGGTAGGTATGTGCGTATTGCTGTGGCAGATGATTGGATGTCAGTTCCACTCATGCAGTACCCTGTAGCCGAGGTGTTGGAATGGTCTATGAAGACGGCAAGGAAACCCTGATGCAGGAGAGTGGGCAGCCTATCATGCACTGTATCTAGTCGAGTTGTCCATTCAGGTGGTTTTGACAGATATGAAACGCTCCTTCATGATTTTCCTAATGTGGTCAGGAACATGATACGCTCTAAAACAATTATGTACAAGGTTGTGTGTTTTACAGTACTGCATGCATTCATTTTTTTGCAGGTCAAGTCATGTTGTCACAATTGGTTTTACCATTGCTTTTGGCATCTTGGAGCATTTCAGGTAGTGCTTCTGTGTGTTACCCACATCCTTGATATGTTATCCATGAAAACCTTCTGAATAGATTTGCGATATGTGTTTTCCGTCAGTAGTTGATGGTTCTGTGAGCGAGAATACCCTTTCGAGGTTACCAACTAGAATTCTTCAGTGTGATGGGGCTGAAGCAGGACGATCACTAGAATGTTTTCTTCTTGGGATATAAGGATGGCTTTGCCCATTCTCCAGCTCACATGTATTGCGGGCTGTATCCATATATTGCAAATAAACGAAGTAGTAGCTGGGTTGTTCTAGGGCATTTTCCACACTATATGGGCTGCGATTGGTACCTGGAGCACTGGCATTTCTTCTTTTCTGATGATAGCTGTTTTTTAAACAGTGTTTAACTCTGACAGACTGCAGGTGGTTTAGTGTTGAATGCCTTGGTCGTCTTTGAGCTTCTTTGGTGGTCTTTGGTGGTGATGGCCCCTTTTAAAGGGCACTTCGTGTAGATTACATTGTACGCCAACATTGATTTCTAATTAATCTCTTCTTGTGATACATTATTCGTACTTCCCTTAATTTTTCAAAACAAACCGATCAGTGATGATTTGCGTATTTACGCATAGATATTTACTTCCAACTACCAATTTTAACGCCATTATATTAGATGTTAAAGACGTACACAGACATGTATGCATGTATGTATGCATTGAAAACTACGTTTATTTGCGAATTCTTGATTTGTTTTAAGTATACGTGATTCCCATAGGCCTACCTTTACCTGTTTTCATTTACCTGACCGATATACTGAGTTTATCAAACACACTTTCGAACGACCAGTGTGACGACTGTTTTCTGTCGAAAAATAAAGTTTAAAAAATGTTTATAGCTTAGTTCAATAAAATGAATAAAACGTTCTTTCAATTATTGTGTTATTTATAAACCCTTCACAAATACGAGAAAAATCGTATCTGTTGTGTCATATTACACATTTTGGTCTAAGTAAAAGATGCCAGGCAAACAGGTTACTGCTGAGCAAAGGACTTTCATGCTATCTTAATTTTTTCTTGTATAAAAAGAAATGTGATTATGATATCCAAACATGAAAGTGTCACTTAAAGGTGTATTTCGTGATTCTAGCACCTTCTGCATGTTTTATTTATGGTTCACTAGATATCGTTGAGAAAAACTTATTCCCAAAGTTTTAATTGATACCAATCTTGTGTTTTGATGTTATGAGCAAATTACCCGTATCTCAGATTCCAAGAGGATACTGTACTGTAATTTCTGTCCGTTTACGGCAGAAAATACAAATTTGTGATCTTACAGATACGATCGAATTTGATTGGGTACACATGCATTCCTAAGGCTAACGGTTCAGATGATATAAAACTTTTGGGTGGTTAAGTCGGGAGAAGAGGGTTAATGAAATGCCCATTTAATTTAAAAGTTTTATATATTTATCTAAATGCTATTTATCATGAAAACTAGAGATAACAAAATAGACATAAGGCAAAGTTGTGATTTGTGTTGACCATCATAGAATGCGAGTATTGCGTGTTTATTCTTTCCATTGCCTACCCAACAAACACAAAAAATGTTTTGTGAATGTTCTAAAAATGTTTCCCAAAATGTCATGAAAATGTTTGTTAACAATGTTTAAAAAACATCAAAATGTATGGTTGGGACTTGGTTAGGAAAACATTTTTGCAAACCATTATCTTCAGATATTACCAAGATATTTTAAAAACATTTTATCAAACATGCATGTAATTAATTAAAGTTAATTATCGTGAGAAAAAAATAACATCTTTGCAATTAATCAGTATCTGTTAGTATATGCCTCAACGAATGTTTAACACATGTTACATACTAGGAGCAAATTTTATCAATTACCTTGTCGGGAATCGAACCTTGTCCTTTTGAGTGAGAGTCCTATATAGTATCCACTAAGCCACGGAGACTTACCTACCTTAAATATATAAAGCAGTCGTTTTGGTATTTCTATTTTGTCAAAAGCAAACCTTCACTTTATTATTTGGTGTGAAACTAAGATGTTATTATTGTTTTTGTTGCTGTTATTTTTTTAATGTTCCTGCGGTTTATCAAATGTTTGCGTAATGTTATGATGTCTTGTGGACATCAAAGGTCAGAAATACCTTTCAAACACAAATAAATGAGCCTTGTGCACAAGTGATCTAAATTTTATATAATAAAACAGTTTTAATGATCTTTAATTGATTTGGTTCGAGAATTTGGTATGTCCAAACAACATTACATAGTAAGATTACACACAATTTATAAGATTTATACTTAATTGTAAACAAGAATGTCCACCACTGTCCACAAGAAGCGATGATATGTCCTCACAGCGAAGACTCCAAAATGACAGCGCATAAGTTCACATTAAACTCATCAGGTAATATATTCCATGGGAATCTTCTCAGTCCCGAAAGTAATTTTGTCCAGCAGTTCAAGACGACGGGGTTTTCCCTCGACGACACTAATATTCTGCAATACAGTCCAGGTATCCTACCACCATCAGTCTGTCGCTATAGTCCTCATTTAGGACCACAACTGGAATCTCTTTTGATTCCAAAACGGAAGCTCTTCTGGCTTCAAAGCCGACAGCAGACGATCTGCTATTAAGCTCCGGCGGCATCCAATAAATTATAAAAATCCTGGCCATATGTAAGCTCAATCTACCATTATTGTAGATTAAAACTAGCTATAAATATTATACGTGTATAGCTGTCCTGGTTACTTTCTGCTGGCGAATCAACTTTTGCAACTCAGGCTTTATACCATCATTTCACAAAGTTCCCAGTCTTAAAATAGATTTACCACGCATCATGCATAAACATAACCAGCACGTCAATCAGATTTCACAAAAATTACATCACCTGATTGCATCATTTCACATTTATAACGCAGGGGGAATTCCAGATCATGCAATGGTTTGATCACAAAGCATCAACAAGTGGATCAGTTTCTAAGTTTACACTTTGCCCTTGTTGGCAATCCTCTAACAGGTGAACCTTGCACAAACAACACTGGAATCCCCTGCTCTCTTTTTATCATAAACAAAGACGTTTCCGTGAGAAATCTTTTCTCAAAATAAAATTTGATAAAATAATATTTTAGAGCAAAATTTTGAGGGTAATATACACTAACATCATAAAATGTTTGCCTAACATTAATTTTACTTACTTCATAAAGTATGTTTGCCTAACATTCATAACAATGTTTGCCAATATCATAAAAACGTTTGCCAACATCATAAGATATTGGGCTAACCTATGACAGGCATTTTCAAGAACACATTTCATAACCGTCTGAATTTGATACCACAACTATCCACCATACCGGTAGTAGGTGTTTTGTTTGAATGGTTATTCTTTCTATATGCCCACAAGTTTTATTACTCTCACTAAACTGTCACAACATTAACAATATCGTCTAAAATTTGTTTAGTGCTCTGTTTACAGAACATTCCATTAACATTGTGACAAGATAGGAACATTTTGAAAATGTATAAAATGTTTAATATGAAAATGGTTTATGTGTTTTCTGAGTAATCGGCCTAAAACGTGTCTCTCATAGTCAGGAAAATACTAGTATCGTGTCGATATTTGCTTAATGTTAAAAAAATCGACATCCCATTTTGATAACATTCAAACAATGTTTGAAAAACACAATGCAATATAATCAGCAGCATTATTATTGGAATATTTGCAAAATGCGAAATAAAGACATTGTTGCAATATTTGCTTACAATGTTTTAAAAACAATTTCATCTGAATGTTTTAATAACATTTGCACAATGTTTGGAAAACGTTTTGAAAACATTATCATCAAAAGTTATTATTAAAACATGTTCATAAGGTGATATACGGATATACGGTTACAATGTTTTTAAAACAATATCAATATCATATTTGATTACATTTCCAAAATGTTTAAAAAACATTCAGATAAAAAACAACATTCAGGCGCGGATCTAGGGAGGGGGCGGAGGGGGCGCGCGCCTCCCGGTAGTTCTGCAAAATATTGTAAAATCAGCCCATTTTGGACAAGTTTAGCCTTTCAGCCCCCCGGTAATTTGACGTTTTTCAAATCCTGGATCCGCCCCTTCTTGGTACCATTTTTAAAACGTTTTGAAAACATAGGGAAAAAAGTCAGCAGAAAATCATTTCAGCAACATCTCTGAAACATTTACTGCATCTAAGAGTAAAATCCCGGGAGTAAAATGTTCTGATGTTCTCTATAACAAAAGCTTACGATATTTTGTAGTAATGTTTGAGAAATGTTGTCTTCATGTTTGATGAAAAGTTAGAAATTAATCGGCAATGTGTTTTCGAAAATCATTTTAAGCAAACATTTTTAAAACATCGTAAAAAACATTGTAAAACGTTTTGATAATGTTTCACAAACATTATCAAACAAAGTTTTCGTAAAATATTAATCCAACCTTTGAAAAATGTTATGAAAATGTTATGTGTTTGCTGGGTATTGCAATTAAAACAATCTTTAAAATGATAGCATGTCAGTATTTTTGTTATTTTTATGGTATGTCATGAATACAGCAGTACTTCATGTGTTAGAAATCGACGCCCGCCCGAGCGTAATGTAAATGATGTTACTGGAATCCATTGAATGGGTGAAAAACCGATAGCTTTTAATAATCTGTCATATCTCTCATCCTGCTTGCGCCGGATTGTCCTGGGGATTTGGAACATTGATTGTAAAAACCCCCCCCCCCACGGGGGGTTTTTTTAAACCCAAAGTTAAAAAAACTTATTAATTTTTTTTATTTGTAAACTTGTGTCCGGGGGTGGGTGTTCCCCCCCCCCCCCCCCCCTATGAACCCCCGCCCCCCGCCCTCTTTTTTTTTTTTTTTTGGACTTTACTTAACTGCCGCCCCCCCATAGAAGGGTTGGGGAAAACCCCCCCGTGGGAGGGGGGTGGGGGTTGGGGGGGGGTGGTGGGTTTTGGGTTTCCCCCCTCACCCCCCCACCCCCCCCCCTTTGGCCCTTTTCCTTTAATATGCCCCGGGGGTTCCCCCCCCCGCCACACCCCTTATTTCCCGCCGTATTACACGTTTCCCCCTTCCCAACATGAAGTCGAACAAAAATTCCTTTCCCTTCCCCTGTTTTCCCCTGCCCCCCTGCCCCCCCCCTTTTGCAATAGATTCGCATTTTGGGGCCAAGCCTGTGTCCGTTGGGGATCTGGTCCTTCCATCTTGCTGGTGGGCTACCTGGCTTCCTACGACGTGTTGAGTCTTGCGTATAGCTTGGTTGGTAATCTGTGTTTCCGCACTCCTGACGACAGTCCAAACCACTACCGTCTCTTGGTGACTGCATCCGTGAAGGTGCATGTGATGTTCAGAACCTCTCTAGCTTTCAATCATTTCTAATTTTGCTGTCCTAAGGATTCACTCCTAGGATGAACGGAGCATCGGCATCTTCAAGCTTTCTAGCTTTGCATCTGCCTCTGCGCATACCCAGGACTCTGCTCCATAGTGGCAATGTGGTAGTATAAAGACTGGTAATATTCTGAACTTTGAGCGATCTTTGATGTCGGATTGCTCCAGATTTAATTCCTGATTCTAAATACTACCTACCGATGCCCATGCTGCCAGTCTTGTACGCCTCTTGATGTCCTCCTTAAACCGAAGCACATTACTTCAAGAAAGACAAAATCATATAATTTGTCAAGGTGTCTGGTTAAGCTGGATGTCCCGATTGGGGTCATCGGACCGGACTGCATTTAGATGGGGTTATCTTCAGTCCCATTTGCGCAGGCTTTTTACCATTTCTTCTGTGGATAGCTGTAACATTTCAAAGACCATTTCCATCAGCGTTGTGTCATCGGTCAAACGAATGTTTGCTTTCATCTCTCCCAGGTGGATTCCGGAGCCTATGTTTTGAACTCTCTCATTACAAATTCTAGAAGAGATTGAAGATCATGGAGAATAGGAGGGGCGATCCCGTCTCACACCAACTAAGACTTCGAACCGGTCAGTGAATTGTCCATTCACCACTACTGAGCCTATGGTTTTTTTTCCTCATACGTCTGTTCAATTAGTCTACCAGCTTGCTGTCAACTTCTACCTCATTGATCTTAAGCAGTTTCCAGAGGCCTTCTCTCCAATGTATCAAATGCTGCTTTAAAATCTACAAATTCCATTGTATAGGATGCGTCTTTCTTTTGCCTTCTCTAGCACTTGTCTAACAATAATAAATACAGCATCAGTATTACCTCTTGAGCTTCTAAACCACATTGTTCAAGTGTCCCTATAAAGATCAACTATCCAGGTTGTGGGTGTTTTGAGAACTTGAAAGTTTAATTTGCCTGTAACATCTTTTTATACAATTTTTGACAGCAGTCAAACGATGTCAATTAAAATGGCCCAATTGGGAACCTCATTTTCTACATTTGATACTGTTTTGAATATATCAAAGAGTAGGTCAAACATTTTGACATCCTTTTGACATATGTCAAATATTTGTCACTGAAACCATGTGATACGTTTGGACACTATAATGTCAAATGTCTGTCCATGATAAAACAGTGTCAATGGCGGTCCATGCCTGATCATTTTTGGATTGACATAGTTTTGATTGGTCAAAATTTATCAAATTTTGTAATAATTTTGAATACCGTTTCGACTACACTCAAAATCATTTGACATAGTTTTGACTATCAAATGTATGTCAAATGAACATTTTGCTACAGTTTTGACGATTCAAATGTAAGTCAAAACTGGTGTCAAATGATATTGTTCCAATGCTGAGTTTGTTTACGACATATTTTGATTGTGTCAAGCTGATCAAATTGGTCATGAACTATGATGCAGTCTAAGCATAACCTTAAAAACATTTCGACAGTTGTTCGACATGTCAGGCCAATGTTTCAAACGTGTGTCAAACCTATAGTTGTACGTCCTACGTCAAACTGTCAAATAACGGGTTCTAACCCGATGCTAGTCGCAATACTATGGCTCGCCTAGTGGCTTGCTTGGATAGACTGTTTTCCCTGATTTATCAGTGGAGAACCAAAATCCTGTACACGCAATACACAGATTTTTATTTTGTGAGGTGGTGATGCATGATTCTAGCAGATCTATGACGATGTGAAACTCAATTTATTGGACGCAAATCAGTCAAAGTACGGACAATACAGAGCTCTGAGAAACTGGCGCAGCGCAGAATTAATAAATAACGAAAAATACCCTGTCTCGAACCCTGGTCTTCCTCGCTCCTAACTTGGTGTGAGAATCCCCACTGACTACAGAGAACTGGTTTACTACGGTGTATACCAGAGAACGAGCGCGTCCTTTATTTCATCAAGAGTTTCAATGCAGCCCTATTATATTTTTAGAAGGGTAGCCTATTAATGCACACTTCTGCTAGCTGATTATCGCAGTAAACACATGCCCGGTAGTTCATGCTTATATGCGAGAGGACCGCGTTCGAGCCCATGTTGAATTGTTCACTTTATTCATGCGCTCGCCAGTTTTCTCCGACTTTAAAAATATTTTCCTCTGTAAAACTCGTCATTTTTGCTTCGATTTTATATTTTTTTTCCACTTGAGAAACCAATAAGAAATATGGTAAGATATTTTCAGTTTTTCGGAATTTTTATCATAACTTTTTGACATAAGCTATCCGATGTGGTCGTCGGACTAAATGTTGAACTAGAGATCAAAAGTTTATTTCTTTTCTGATATTATTTTTTTTGAAAAACTGGAAAAAAATTAAAGATCTCAGCTTGAGAAAACAATAAAATCATAAACGAACCTTCGGAAAAAACACACACTTTTTAAAAATTTTACATTTTCCATCTTAACTTTTGAACGGAACTCCGATTGTTGTCAACAAAGCACTAGAAAGATTCTTCCTCATTTCATATTTAGTTTTTATTTTTAGCCCTCTGAAGGGGTAATTCCACCTTAAGTTGTTTGACACGTTGTTTTTGGCATATATCAAAAGTATGTCAAAACATTTGACATACTTTTGACATATGTCAAATATGTGTCAAATGAAACCATTTGATACAGTTTTGACATATATGTCAAATGTATGTCAAAACTGTGTCAAATGGCGGTCCCAATTCTGATCATTTTGATTTGACATAGTTTTGATTGTGTCAAAATTGTATCAAATTTTGTAATAATTTGATACAGTTTCGATACACTCAAATCATTTGACATAGTTTTGACATATGTATGTCAAATGAAACCATTTGATACAGTTTTGACGTATGTCAAATGTATGTCAAAACTGTGTCAAATGATATTGTTCCAATTCTGATTTTGTTTAGACATAGTTTTGATTGTGTCAAAGCTGTATCAAATTGGTCATGAAACTAGTGATGCAGTTCTAAAGCATATACCTATGAAAACATTTGAAGTTGTTTCGACATGTACAGTCATATGTGTCAAACGTGTGTCAAACCTACAGTTGTACGTCCTACGTCAAACTGTTAATACGGGTTCTAATCCTTGCTATTCGCAATACGATGCATCGCCAGTGGCTGCATTGGAGAGACTTGTTTTCCTGATGTATCATTGGAAGAAGCCAACATCCTGGTACCACGCAATACAAATATTATTATTGTGTGAGGTTGTGATGCATGATTCTAGCAGAATCTATGACGATGTGAAACTCAATTTAATGGACGCAAAAATCAAGTAAAAGTAACTGGACAAATACAGAGCTCTGAGAAACTGGCGAGCGCAGAATTAAATAAAGACGAAAAATACACTGTCTCGACCCTGGTCTTCTCGCTCTCTACATGTAGGTGTGAGAATCACCACTGGACTACAGAGAACTGTGTTTACGTGGATACCAGAGAAACGAGCGCTGTCTTTATTTCAGAGTTTCAAGCAGCCATAATTATATTTTTAGAAGGGTGAGCCTATGATGCACAATTCTGCTAGCTGATATCCACGTAAACACAGTCCAGCGGTAATTCTCATGCTTATATAGCGAGAGGACCGCGTTCGAGACCATGTATTTTTCAACTTTAATTCTGCGCTCGCCAGTTTCTCCGAGCTCTATAAAATATTATTCTCTGTAAAACGCGTCATTTTTGCTGCGATATTTAATTTTTCCACTTGAGAAAACAATAAGAAATATGATAAGAGATTTCAGTTTTCGAAATTTTTTATCATAACTTTTGAACAGAAGCTCCGATTGTCGTCGGAATAAATGTGGAAACTAGAGAATCAAAAGCTTATTTCTTTCTGAGATATGATTTTTTTTTAACTGGAAAAAATTAAATATCGCAGCTTTGCGAAAACAATAAATACATAAGAAAATATGATTAGAGATTTCCGTTTGCGAAGTTACATTTTCGATCTTAACTGTTTGAACGGAAGCTCCACTTGTTTCAAACAAAAGCAATAGAAAGGTAATTCTTCCTCCGTTTCAATATGTAGTTTTTTAGTTTTAGCCCTCTGAAGGGGTAATTCCCCTTAAGTGTTTGACCTTTTTTTTGCATATCAGACTCCACATTCCTCCCTTGAAGAGTCCACGGCTCTGCATCACAATCATAAACAGACATACTGCTATTAATTATCAAAAACCATAGAATTCAGAAATATCTGGAGGTTTGGAGCCAGCTGATTAAAAATTTCAGTCATTGTCCCCTCCTGGACTTTTTTTAAATAGTGTAAAATTCTTGATTCTATCATATAATTTTGTACATGGCACTGCATTTACGATTACAAGCCATGTACCAAAATAGGCCAAAACCCTATTTATGTTTGGAGGCAAAACATGACCGTTAATCCAGACATCCATGAATAGCATTTAAGTGACAGATTTTTGAGGATACAATGTCTCTCAAATTGCATTGGATCAGTTGTAGACCACTAACTGAAACGTTATGGACCAACCGGTGCAAAGAAAACCGCAAACCCTTATTTTTGAACTTGCTTGCTATCGAATCCTCCATATTGAAATATAGAAAATACTAAATCAGAATCTTATTGCATAAAGACGCGTATTCCGGCTTATTCCTTCGGTGTCATCACAAGCTTTCCAAATACGCCAAAAAAAACAGGGTGTGTGTGTCCAAATTTAGGGTGTTTTTCTTTCCTGCCACAAATGTCCTCACTGTCTCTGAAAATTGATCTGATCTGTTAGCTGGGAAGTCTTTCCTAGTGCAGTCGACGATATCATTAAAGCGTTCATCCTTGCAACTTTTCTGCAATGCAAGCTAGTTCATGCTAAGCATAACTCCACATTATGTCTTCAACATTTGTCATTAAAGATGTTGGGAGTTTTTTATGCAAAGCAACATGGGATACCTTTCCCCTGTTCCTACCTCACTTTGTCCATACTCCAAACCCTCTAAATGTACGATATATATCCCTGTTTTCACTATCAAACACTTGGAGATCCTATATAATGCGATTCATATGTGAAAAAACTTAAAGAATTAGAATTAAAAATTTTTGAAGAAAATTGCAACTACAATCACTTCTGCATGAGAAAGGTTTTTCTCCGGAACATGATGGATTTCTACTGTTTTTTAGGACAAATTTTTTTATGATATAATTATTTCAAAAAGGTAATTTAATTATCTAAGGAAACATATATCAACCGATTTCTGATTTTGCTTTTGGTATTTAGTTCGGCTGCAGCCTGCAAAGTTGGCTCTTTGAAAGGGCCTGCTCATGCTGGTAACAGGAAAGGTATTCCATGGTTTTGCATAACTCCACATCTGCTAATGACAAACATGTGAAAGGCATAATGTGGGAGTTCTGCTTAGCAAACTACATTGCAAGCTAGCCCATCCAAATGTTCAATACAGTTTAAGATTTAGGTTAATTCAGTCTCTCCAAATGACACAGGCTATATCTGTTTCCTGTGAGCGGACAAGTACAAACAAATATTTTAGTGAATGAAACCACCATTTTGGTTTTATTTTTTGTCATAGATGAGATTTGAAGGAATGCCCGGCTGTCAACATGTTTCAACGTTTTCTGCATTGGTGTCCAGCACAA
The DNA here is from genome assembly GCA_023653785.1 of Ophioderma brevispina. NCBI lineage: Eukaryota > Metazoa > Echinodermata > Ophiuroidea > Amphilepidida > Ophiodermatidae > Ophioderma > Ophioderma brevispina. The sequence continues at coordinate 62,864 of JAMKCH010052924.1, forward strand.
ATTTATAATAAAGCAAAATGCAAACATTGATGCATATGATTTGTCTGTCACTCATGCCCAAAATTTCTGTATCATTATTACTCCGTGGTATTACACGATTTTGCATTATTGATTAGTTAAATTTCTTCCCTGCAAACGCTTTCCCCGTTGACATTTTCACAATACATATAGGTGTACGGTGAATCATGGTGATAATTTAGTTTTTTTGCCAGTGTACATTTTCTGTACTCAAAGTTCGAGTAGACCCACTATTTTGACATAATGAATACGTACCAAAGCTATACCTGTAGCCACTGCGACCAAAGCATGAGTATCTAGCCTAGGTCTACGTGTATACCTCATCAGGATCACACTGCACATCCAGCTGACAATATGGAAATGTTTATTGTAACTTGGCACATAAAAAGGTCCACAAAAGACGAAGAGATCCAGAATGCACATTAACGATTTCTTGCTTTTGTTTCCTATTGAGGCATCACGGCATATGTTGCTGCTTTTCCCCATATACGTATTACATGTAGCTTGCATGCATCCCCAGGTCAGTCATGCACTCCGCCTTGGTCATGTTTGTATCCATGTTTGAGGTTAAGAATGTATTATCAACATGTAGCCATACTTAAAAATTACTGCTATCCTGTAATGCACCCACTGCATGCCATCGTAAATGTACATGATGAGGTCAGTTGGTCCTGCAAACTTCATGACCATGAAAGTGGCCCTGTCACTGCTGGCTGTTTCAAATGCTTGCATAGCTGCTACATCTAGTCCATTCCTTGAGTCCAAGTCACAATTGCTGATTACAGCCTGCCATGTTACTCTCGATCTGGGCTTCTTTCCAGAATCACAGGACAGTTGTATCATGACAAATAGTTATGGAAAAAGCCACAACATTGTATAAACTCCATATGCCACAACCACCGTCCACACCCTGGCTGTTACAGGCTGTAATTTGAATGTGTGTTAGGTTTCACAGCAGGGGTTACAAGGTTACAGGAAGTATTATGTAACAGGGGAGCCAGGACATGCCAACTAACAGCAACAGTGATTCAAATCAGCATCACTCGGCGTAACCCAGTTCCAAGTACTAGTCTTTTATGTACTTGCCAAGATGCTGAGTGTTGAGCAAGATGCTAATATAGATATTACAAAGCTAGCTCTGATTGATGAATATATTGCTTATTTTTTATTATTTTTTTAAACGTCAGGCCCACACTCTAGTGTATATATATGTTTTTATTTAATTATCATGAAGTGTAAAAATACAGATTCAACCCATCATGTCACCTTAAGTACTTTTTCCGCAGATATGAGCCATTGAATGAGGGGGTGGCGCAGTGGATGAAATTAAATTCACACAAATCTATTGGACCATGAACCTATAAAGATAAAAAATATCTATGCTAATGAAGCATTCAAGTCAAACCTAACACTTTATAGCTAACTTTCAACTTCTAATTGTTTAGCTCATTGGTTATTCAATGTAAGAGTGAATGTTAAATATTGTTTTGAAGCGCCCATGTTTTGGATACCAAGAAAACAAAAGTCTTTGCACTATCTATTTAAACATGATGCGAGATATTTTCTTAGTCTGTTCATGACCCGGTGAATCGACCCACGATTCTGCTTCCTCTCCCAACAAGCGACGCGGTCAAAACTCTTTCCTCCGGGACATGAGCATGGGTTGAACTACTGTCCTATAATAAGGTGATACTGCAACGATCATATTAATAATATTTTTAAATATAATTTGAATCTTCGTTCTAAAAATAACACTACGAAATTTATAAGTAGGAATAGACCTGTTGGTGAATTCTATAGGCCTATGTTGAAACTATACATATCACTATATAACAGGCCAATGTAATGCTAACATTTAAAATGATTCAGCTTAAACATGTTTTGTTTTTATGTGCTGTACTTACAAGACTTTTTATTATTTTTTTAAATTTTGGCTATTTAAATTTTTGGCAAATGCATATGTACTGCATGATTTGAAGATGAGAGATATGCCTGTGAGTGAGTGTGTGTGTGTGTTTAATAAAAGACCTCTGAAAGTTTGCACAGATGATGGTATAAATTTCTGTACAGTTTCTAACCGTCTTCTTTCCCAGCCTTTTTGTAACAGTTTAACCAAGGGCGGGGGCTTTAGACAGATGATAACTTATTTCCGTGGATATGTCTTTTTGGTTTACACAGTTTAATTTCTGGAGTCACTAACAACAAACACTCGTCTTAATTTAGCAGGATGGGGTGGTTACCGTCCCCATGAACTTTGCTCCCATAACACAGATGATAAAGGCTTAATGTAATAACCCATGTAATCTGTTCTAAGCTTTTTTACATCCTTTCTGTTGATGTTTAGGGGAAATATGAGGGTAGCACCTTCTATCGGGGGAAAAAGTAGAATCATGGATACCACCGTTATCAGAAATCATCAAGCATTGGGTGCTTTTTAACCACCTTTCTGGCTTTTTAAAGATTACCCTCTCCAAACTTTTCCCCGTGATTGTGATTGTATAGGTCAAGAATTGCTTTTGACTATTTTCTTATTCGTTGGTCTTAATTATGTGCTGACGGTAAACTTCCTGTATTCAATAGTTTTTATACTCGGTATATATCCCCTCAATGATACACTTCACTTATTTAAAGTATATCCCCCTCCTTCCAAGTTTCATTCCTTACCCTTTACATGCTCGCTATTTCCCATGTTTCTCTCATCTCACTACTTCCCCCCAGATTCTCCTTTTGTTCCGACGCCCCTCTCCTTCCCCTTTCAAATCAGGTCTCTCTTTTGAGTGCCGACCACCTCCTCTTGCCCCCCCTATCCCCGTCCCCCTTTGCTATAATTTGACCCACGATAATGTGAAAAAAATCCTAAGTACCATTTGATATAGAATTTGAACACACGATAATGTGAAAAAACACTAAGTCCCATTTGATATAGATTTGACACACATGAGATTGTGAAAAAAATCCTAAGTACAACTTGATATAGATTTGACACACGATAATGTGAAAAAAATACTAAGTCCAATTTGATATAGATTTGACACACATGATAATGTGAAAAAAACACTAAGTCCAATTTGATATAGATTTGACACACATTTGACATAGATTTGACACACATGATAATGTGAAAAAAATACTAAGTCCAATTTGATACACTTTTGACATAGTATCAAAATCCTGATACGATTTGATACAAATTTGATACAGATTTGATACTGTCAAATTTGTGTTAAATTTTGTTTGACATAGATTTGATATATCAAATCTATATCAAATCTAGATTTGACACATATTTGATACACTTTTGATACAAATTTGATACAAAAATTTCTGCAAGGGTGGGTCACCCTGTACACATGTTACACTCGAAAAACTACAGTGTTTACAGGCGGTATAACATTTTTAAAGCTTTTTTCAAACCATTGTGGTATATCTAGCTTGTCATTCCATATTCGTTCGTTAAAGTCAGTCGTAAATCTAGACGTATATGATTTACGACTGATTTAATAAGCAAATATGCATATGGCAAGCAAGAGGGTGGTTGTAAAAATCCCATAATGCACTGCAATATGCCTATTGCTTTACACATGTCAGTTCTTAGGGATAAAAAGTGTTCCAGATGTGTTTAACAAGATCATGATAAAAATTCCTTAAGTACTAATTCTTTGTTACCCCTATGAGTGTAAAAGTCAGAGTTTTTATGTGTTAAGAATAGCATTTTTGTAGGATCACTTGACCTAATTGAGGTGAAATATCCACGAAACTAGTGTATTGTGGGATAGGATAAATATAGCTTCTACAGTGTTATGAATAAATTGGTTCACTCAGGCATCACATGCAGACGTAGCATAGGTCCTAAAACTTGCGCATATGAGTAAGTACTATTGTGACATGTAGGGTTCATTAACGGCCAAGTAACTGTTCAGTGTAAAGGCCACGGAGTTCCTCTTTATGAAAAAGTGGAACGAAACGCAAGCGACGTATGTTGTTGTTTTTTTTTTTTTTGCCAGCTGCATGGTGTGTCGCTGCGAAGACAAACATTGATAAGTAAGTACACGTCTTTATAAGTACTCCTTCATGTAATTTCTGCACGAAATAATCAATAAACATTTTTAGAGATGAATAGGGTTAATAGGCTTTATGCCGTATAGTCCTGATTGATTTCTTTCATCCAAGTCATTCAGCAAGGATACACCTATTTCTGGCAGAAAAAAATCCACTTGCCCGGTCAAGGGACATAATGGCCACGAGTTTGAAAACAATTTGGATTACGGACTGACTATATCATTAGCCGCCTTGTGTTTTAATATTTTATATTAGTTATGTACCTATGTATAAATTGCTCAGCGATTCATTTTATGTTATAACTTTTGCCAGAATCTAATTTTTGTTATTTAAAATTGTATATGTCTTTCTCCAACTACAAACCACACATTCAGCTATGCTAGACAACATTAACTATTTATTTCACTTGTGTTTAGTATTTGTACGCTATTTTCTTCAGTGTCCATTAACTAAACACCACAGTACGCACTAACTGGATGCGCCAAGAACAAAGGCTTTTAATCTTTTCGCATAGATAATGCGACAAGATTAAAAGCATATTTTTTGTCATATTCTCCT
>JAMKCH010052928.1:0-24043 GCA_023653785.1 Ophioderma brevispina
TTAGAAGACAACCATGAGCGATAAAGCAATCTGGAGGAGAGAGTTTATGGTCTTGAAGTATCATGAAAAGCAAATTCTACCAACACCTTGATACAGCTTCCCAATTCATTTTTTTATGACCTTAAACATTGTAAATGCCCACAAAGATAGGCCAATATTTTAACCATTTCTTTTGATTTTGTGGTTTATTTTGGTTGCAATTCATTCCTTCTCTTTTTTTTTCTTGCAACGATTTTAACAGATACCAATTTGTAATGAATTCCAAAGTTTCCATTTCATTGAAGTGTCAGGAAATATTTGTATTGTTTATTGTTTATGAAAAGAAGATATTTATCATTGAACTGCTTATGTTGGACTATTAAAACTTGTGTCGATAAAACTAGCACTTCATGTGTTTGCTTTAATCTGTGGTTTTTTGTTTGTCAAGTTGCAATCTTTTGTGAGCTTCAAGAAAGCATGGCATAAATGCGCGAAACAACTCTGCCCATGCATAACAGTGGCACAAAATCGTTTTGGTGTACCGCACTAAATTATTAATCTCTAGCTGAAAAAAGCAAAAAAAAAAAAAAATAACATGAACCAAACACCAATTGGAAAGCCTGGTCTTTGTCTTTAATATTATACCAGGTAAGAATGACTTATTTTGCATTCATATTTTAACAATTGTTTTCTGCTTGTACACTTTTTTGAGACAGGGATGTACAAACTTAATATAGAGCAAATATGCATTTTTGTCAAGATATGACTATTGGAGACTAGTTTCGTCAAAATAGGATCACTCTGAAGACTTACCCCAGGATGACCTTGAACCGTTATCCTGAAACTAATGACCGTAGGTATATGGCAAACTATACCCTCTTTTTTTTTTAATCACTCATGACCAGACTGAATAAGTTGGTGTAGGTTTCAAAACACTTAGACCTCTTCCCCATGTTGATGTTTCTAGAATTTTAACACATTAATCTGTGACATATTTGAAGATGATAACACAACAATGGTTTCTGTTGATTTTGTTAGGTCAAAAAACCTCTTTCTGAACAACAAGACAGAGAATCTCGGAAGATGCGAATGAAATAATAGCATGTGAGGTTGGGGATGTTCAAAATTAATATTGGTCGACCAAAATGGGGCATTTCGAAGATTTTGCTCTAACATCATTTAGCCCTAAGATTTAATAGGGTAAATGATTAAAATCCCATTCGTAACATTACTACAATACACCAAAATGTACACAAGGAAAGAAGAACACACAAGAAATAAGTCTGTATCCCTGTGTATCAAAATTTAGAATTCACTAGTATGTTTGATTACAAAAACCACTGGTAAGAGGCTAACACTATTGTGTAAAATTAATACAATACACAAAAGTGTACAAACAGAAAAGGACAGAACAGAAAATAAAAAAAGCAATATTTCCGTACCGCGAGCCCACACGTGCAAAAGATTCCCCATATAAAATGTTACCGCCGAATTGGCTTGTTGCCGCCAATTGGTGTCGCCGTATTGGTTTGTTGCCGAATTGAACTGTCACCGAAGTGTCCAGCATACGTAAACATAACACCATGAAAAAAGCACTTTGTCGTCGATTTCGCCTGGCGACCCATCGCTTATAAAAATGATCATCTAGACATCCAAGAAAACCATCGTTCATGGTGTATGTGTTGGTGTTCAGAAAGTTTACCGTGCTAAGATAAATAAAATCAATTTCTCAATATGGCGGTATGAATTTGCTACGACGAGTGCATGTGATTGTTTTTATCACCGTAACTATTATTATGGCACAGTTTAATATTTTTGTATAAACCGAGGGTATTAATTGGAACTTGGACCTTGAAGGCTCGAGGTCCGAAACAGCGTCCACCAACTCGCTATTTTTATTGGTAACGAAATCGAAAATTAAGAGTGTTGTGCGATCGATATCTGGGGGCATTTAGGTCATTATATGTATTTACTACGAAAGTAATTGAGAGAGTTCCTTCAAAGCCTAGTCGTGTGCTGCGACACCTACGGTGGGCCGGACATTGCGTCAAGGACCAATACTTCAGTGTACTGCTTCACTAGGCCTGCAGATTGAGCCTGCTTTGGGGGTGAACTGGCACTTCGTACTAGAAAGCTAATTTTGATATTTTTAGAAAAACTGTAGGCCCTTCCTACGATATCGCAGGATATACAAAATTGCCCGAAATTCCGCTGGGGGAACATGTTCAAACGACGTCATCAAAATGGCCCGCCATTTTTTGTGTATATTTGGTATAAACTTTAGTGCAGGACAAAAATTAAGGCTTATTTTTGTTTTTAATTAATGTTGTTGAAAGTCTACAGTTTGTAATGCGCGCGAATAAAATTGATACCAAAAGAAGTACCCAAACATTAACAGTGGGATGACGTCATAAAGTGCGTGGGCCAGCAAAAAAGTGTGTATTCAATATACACAAACATAGGCGAAAATTCAATGTTTCACTGAAAATATCGATTTTATGCACGTTTTGGAATCTAAAATGATGGCAAACTTAAAAGTTCTATGTGATACAGAGTGGTTTTCGAGCTATATTTTGAAGAAATTTTCAAAAAGTACGGATAATATAGCTGGCAACGACCCCCCTAAGCCATTGACTTTGAAGGGGTCATTCCCCCCCCCCCCCCCCCCGTTTTTAAATTGGACGGAGAGGGTTTTGTGTCTCAACAATTGCCTTGAAGCTGTTGATGATTGTTTTAGTATTTGGCTCTCCTAAGGAAACGTTTCGTGGGGGTAAGATGGTACAGGGGATGTGGTAACCTCGCCGAAGTGCGTAGAATAATAACCTAGGATAATCATTGGCTGGCAAAACCCCTTACCTTCGTCGTACCGGTGGGTTTACCAACCCACACCATTGAATTTGTCCGGTGCGATTAATATGCACAACAAAAAGACTTGCGTTAAAAAGCTTCCCTGTAACCTTTTTATCATCCTTTCGGGTCATTTTAGCAAAAAAAATTGACCATAGCACCTTCACCGGGGTTAGGGTACACTGTTAAAAAAAATTCTGTTAATTTACCGGACAATTTAGGCAGCAAAAATTTCCAGAATTTTTAGGGTTAAATTAACAGGAATTTCTGTCAAATTACGGCGAACTTTGACAGTAATTTTTACAGAGAAATTGTTTCATATTATGGAAAAAAAAATGTGTATGTTAACAGAATTTGCCGTAATTTTAAAGTACGGAACGAAAGAAAAAGTCTGGAAATTTTGCTGGCCGGAAAATTTACCGTATAACATTTTTTATGGTTTGTTTTTTATTTTTTATGTTTCTAAAATCAGATTTCCGTAAATTTACGGAAAAAATCTGTTTTCTTAATTAAAGGAAATTTTTAACAGTGATGCCGTCAAAGTCGAAGGGGTGGGGGCGGGAGGTGAACCAGGAATATTTTATGATACATTTTTTAATATTATGACAGCATGGCTTTTTTTTAATTAAAAACTCTATGTTTATGTAAAAACTAGTCAATTGACATCATTTAGAGCTGACAAAAACAGCCTATGAAAATCCGATATTCCTCTCTATTTTAGCGCAAAATCGTGTTTCGCATATTTTCTGTGGAAAATGCCAATTTGCCAACTCGCAGACTTTGTGGGACGTCATTGTGATGCCATAATAGTAATGTTAGTCTTTATTTTAGGGTCAATGGAAGAAGAGGACAATAAGCCACTGTCATCAATAAGCATTGGGTTGGCCTTATAACGAATTTTGGTAAAACGTGTTATAAAAAAAGGTTTGGTAAGAGGAGGGTTAACCATGACTTTGATTAGGCAAACCCTAACCATGACGAAGGCGGCAACTTCCATTTTCTGCTAAAATAACCCGGATGAATGTCCAACAATTAATGAAAGCTTTGGAAAGAATAGGTATAGCATTGGCAAACCTAAGGAGCTGTCCCATGTGGGAGGGAGGGGGCGGTGGTAAAATATAACCCAACCAACAACCACCACCACCACGGCAGACGACGGGGGTTAATGGCTATAGCTTAGGACGAGTGAAAATTTCACTCTCCAAAGAGTGAAACGATGTAAACGTGTAAAACACCCCAAGATGAGTTGATTTTACTTATAAAGAGTAAAATAACTTAAAAAAGCAAATATCCATTAGTGTGAGGAGGTATATAAGGACAACTCCTTGGAGGCGTTAAACGATCACGGACAACACGACAACGAGTGGAAAAATCAACTCTTGTGGAGTAATTTTCACTCTTTTAAAGTGGAAATTCCATCTTTAAAGTACAAAACATTTTGGAGTGCTTTACAAGAGTTTCCCTCTTTTGTGGAGTGAAATTTTCACTCAGTTTATTTTAGAGAGTGAACAGGACCTCGTAAAAAAGCGAACCGTTTTTTGTAAAATAGACTAACCCCAACAATGGTCTTTGGGACTGTTTGCGGGACTCCCCACCATCAAATGACAATCTTTTTTCTCAAATTTCTCTATATTTAAAAAAATATCAGCAAAAAAAAGTGGAGCTTGGTCGTCGACTTTGTGCAAATTTGATGTGCCAACATCCTCCCCTCCCCTCGCGTTGGAACATATAGCAGGTGCAGGTACCCGTCCACCTACGGGCATATATTAGTATTCTTCAAAATATGGAAAATCTTGGTCTTTATTACAATTACAGACCAAAATTTACCCGCTATTGGTAGAGACTAGTATGCCCAGTAAGACGATATGAGTCCCTTTGAACCCTTTTCAGTGCTTTAATACCATCTATATCCCTAATGTTCTTTCCGAGAATTCCACGATAACGCAAAAAAAAGAGTAACGTTATTTTCTTGTTAGATTAGGAGCATTTTCCCTAAAACAAGCGATGGGGTCCGCTTCGTGATTTTTGAAGGAAAAGTTGAAAAAAAATGCAGTTAAGGGAGTTAGGGATATAAATTATTAGAGTAAAAGAAGAAAGAAACCATGAAATCTTGCAAATCAAAATCCGAAGATAAACCTTAAATTAACTAAAGGGTAGGTTAGTGGTATTGCAAGAATCTGTACGATAGTAATAGTCCTCAAGGTACCCGGGGGGCTTTTAATGGGGCCGTAATAGCGTTTCCCTGGGATGTTATGAGAAAGGCGCTTATACTTAGGGACTGAGAGAAATAATTTAGTGTACTCTATGCACAGGATGTTTACAACACTGGGACTTCCAGAGCTTTAAACTGTTAACAGTACCATGTATCCAACAGTTAAAAATGCAAAGACTGTCCAAAAATCCTACATTTTCATATCGATATGTGTAATATGTTTTAACGTCTTTCTGCGCTTTTCAAGAGAGTGTGCGCTGTGGGAGTTGGCAGATGTCAATGTGTTGTGTATTATTTTTACTCTTCTTCTCTTACCTTTTCCTCTTCTATTTCCATTTATACATAAAAACCTGATCATCAACAAATTAGACAAGAATAAAAACATCTAAATTAGTGAACCATGCTTTATATATAAAATAGTTTGAGTATGTATTATGCGACATATTTAAAAAGTTGAATTTTTTCTGCATAAATTATCTCATTAAACTATTTAGAAACACCATTTTTTTTATATGGCCCGCCATATTGAAAGTGCTCTCTAGTCTTTAAATATCTCGAGAAGTAATCTCAAATAAATAAATGTATGGAACTAGAAAGGTATATTTTAATAGTTAGGGCCAAACCAAATGTCAAGCAAGCTGAACAGAATGAAGTCAGTGCCCTAAGAAAATATTTAAAACGAGTCATTTTTGAACAGCCATTTTATTGGGACGTCATTTGCATATGTTCCCCCACAGGATTTTGGGCAATTTTATGTTTGTGAGGATTAGTTCCAGGACCCATATTAAAAAAAATACAAAAATTGCTTGTCGATCCGATAGTTGCCAGTCGCCTTGGCTAGGGCACTTTTGGCCATTCTCTCTTCACCTTACTCACTTCCATGCCCTACTCATGACCAATATCATGCCCTCTGTCATGCCTTTAGAGTGACCATGGATAGACAATTCACTACTGTTGTTCTTGGGGACTATATGAAGAAACTAGGAACATTTTGATAAGAATCGGAGCATTCTGGAAAATCTTACCCAGATTGACCTTGAACCTTTATTGCCTTTTAACTATTAAATATAAAACACACAGTTAGGGCAAACTAAACTTTTTTAATCCTAGGTAGTCCAAAGTGTTGCTATAGATTTAGTACAATAGACTTATTTAGTTCCCCCCTGTACAACTTGCCCCCTTCAAATGCATGTTCTCCACTACTGTACTTTTAGGGACTTTTTGGGTTATTCTCTCATCTTTTCTAACAATGCCAAAAATGTTTCGTTGCAATTATTTAGAGGTCAAACCATTATTTACTTTCTTGCACATGATTAGATACTCAAACAAAAATAGGTTTTGGCAAAACTACACCAGAAGATCCAGAAGATTATTTTGCAGGCGTTCTTAACCTTGGTTAACAATTCTTAGGGACATGCTTTTTGTTTTTTAATTTCGTTTGCTATTGTAATAAAGTGATTTTAATTTTAAGCGTGCTGTGAAACATTTCTCTTAAAATTAACGTCAATTTGACTGTCGCCGGGACTCGAAACGTGCAAAATAACTGAAAAGGGACTCGAAACGTGCAAATACGGTTTAAAAACATTTTAAACAGTGTGCAAAACAGCGGGTTATCGTTTGATTTTGAAAAATCGATTATAAATGTCCTTTCACTCCATCTCTCTGTGTTAAAGACGATACTACCGCTACGTGAACTTAAAGTGTTCCCAAGTTATCGACAAGATGGCGTGTCTATGCAGATGCCGTAGGGATCATTGGGTTTAGATCGGAATCGACAGAGAGACCGTCCATCCACTGGATAATACCTACACACCCTCAAGTAAGTTTGGTAATAATATATTCTGGAGGTGTTTTTTTTTTAAATCTAAAATGTTATAAGTTTGCCACACATAACACATAATTCCACACGGTAGGCTCTAGACTAGTTCAGTTCTTGTCATTTTGACTTGCTTTGGGGGAAAAATTGTTCGTTTTGGGAGTAGCATTTGACGAAGTTCTCACACATTGTGGAGTGTTCCCAATGTCCATGAATTTAACGAATGGCCATCTAACGAAATCGTGGATTTTTTTTTAGTTATTCAATTGTTATTAATGTTAGTTTAAGATACAATTTACGTAGGTATATGATCAAATCAGAATAATTATGTTTGCAAACAAGGAGATTATCATGGTGGATACAAACATGAGGCTTTTAAGGGTAATGATTGCAAAATTAAGTACCCGAGTTACTGGATATAATATATCCGTAACATTTGAACTACCTCTTCAAGTGTCTCGAAGTGCCCCATTTCATCATAATTTGTAATTGCTTCCAATCGCTACAATACATTTTTAGTCATCTTCAACCACTTCATCAGACCACAATCCGCCAATTTGTCACAAACTAGGAATTACTCGGCGGCGAAATGGGAAAAATCGCGCAGACAATATTCCGACGATGCAAATTGAAGTTGGTCAAAGGTCGAGATAGATCGATTACCGAGAGGAGTGGGCAATGCCCGATGCGATGCTGAGAAAACAGGTCCCATAAAAGGTGACCATTTCCTTATGATATAGTTCACTTTTTCTGATGATAAAGAATTTTCCCCCAGTGAAATATTGGAGACAAGCAAGAATCTTCTTACTAAATGATGTAGATGCTCAATCAAATTGCAGAAAGAGAAATATTTTTTTTTTGGGTTATATAATCATGACATATACTTCATCATATAATTTCTTGTACTTTCTTTTCTTTCAAAAACTTTTAACAACCTTCCACGGTCCATCCCAGAACCAATAACTATATTCCACACGTTTCAGCCTTTTATGGAATTCCATTCATTGAAACCCAAGTATAGAATTTAAATTAAAACGGAAAAAGTAACATAAGTACAACAGAACGAATATAATCCATTTTAGGCAATGGATCTGTTGAAAATGCTGTACGTCATAGACACTGGTATCAACTACACTCACGAAGACCTGGAAGGCAAAGAGCGGTCCCTTTTTTGACCCACTTGGAGGACAAGACCCACCGGTACGTGAGTACACTGCATCAGATTAAAGCTAAATAACATGACAGGCATTGCATGCAATGCATAATAATACATACATACATACAACATATAATCAGGATTGAGGAGTCTCCTCTCCTTAACAAAAAGAAGCGAACTAATCTCTATTATGGTGTTAAAAACATTCAACTAGAGCAGCTAAGCCGTGTTTTAAAAAAAAAAGACACAGGGGGCAGGGTAGTCTTTTTCAAAGGCTCGGTGTTACGAATTCGTGGGATGGGGGGGGGGTGTGAAACTCAGAGAGGTTGTTACCACTAGTTTTGTCAAAGACTCGGTTTTTAAAGAATTCGTGGGTATGGGGGGGATGGGGGGTGGTGAAAACCAGAGAGGTCGCAGAACCGAGTCTTTGGAAATTCACCAAGCTTTGAGCCTCCGAGCCAGTCAACCGACTTTTTGGCATTCGGGTTACGCCTACTTGTAGTGATTGACTTTCATCAATCAAACCCTCACGCGGGACCCGCACTGACCACCTGCAAGTATTACCCTTGCGCGCCGAAGCGGTGAAGTGGACTGAATACCAGTTACAGAGATATTAATAAAAGATGCTGTACGCCTGCGTTGAAGAATAGTGGCCACGTACCTGTTTTAAAATTATAAAGATTCATTACGGTATCCATTCGAACGCGCACGCGTATGCGTCGTAACCTGTTGGCCTGGAAACGGTACATCGTTCTATGCAAATGCGGTCGAAATATTAATAAATTGGTACAACACGCTATGGGAAATCAGGGAAATAGAGGAAGAAAGGGCGGAAACAACGCTATGGAAATAAGTAAGCACTGCGGAAAAAGATGGTTACGCTTTTGAGATGGCGTTTCGCTAATTATCTAGTGTTATAAATAGAAATCTGTGTACACTACCACCTAAACTTAAACAACCAACGCGGTGGGAGAGGGGGAGTGGGGTGGGTGGGGGGGTGCTGGACCAGTCTGCAGGGGAATATAAAGAGCAGCAACATTTTGATACTATTAGATCTATATATCAAAGCATCCATATTTTTGTCTGTATTTCCCACAGTTGTCCGATATACCATATTTGCCCGCAGCATACTAGCAAAAAAAGAGGGGGTGGTTGAACAAGGGCGACAGGGGGGATTTCAGAAAAACTCGTGGAGGGATGGATGAAGTGACCGTACAAGGCGTTGATAGAATTAGGTAGGTATTTCGAAACATCATTAATCTACCCTCGTCTTTCTAGTTTTCATCTTTTTTGGCATCTTTTATTTCTCCTTTTTGTTCCTTCTCTGTTCGTGTTTTTTTCTCACAACCACCCCTATTGCAATTACTCAGTTCCGGTTGTCCCGTGCCTTAAGGGAAATTATGTGATTGTGGAGAAAAAATCAATGGTTTTCGATCATTAAAAAAACTAGGTTTCATTTTTAAAGGCGGACTCAGAGATTTTGAAATTAATTCTTGTTAATTGAAAATAATTAAAGATGTCACCGGAACTAAAATGCTCGAATGTATTTTTCATTTTTACATGCATAGTAACATATAGGACACTGTGTAAAAACAAAAAATTCGGTGGTGGTAATCTCGATATTCGAAGCGAATTAAAAAACGTCGCATTTAAAATTTTCTTTTCATATTGGAGCAACGAATGATAATTATATGGATACCACGAAAAGTGTAATTACCACTTAATTGATTATAAGGTATTTTTTATTTTGATGTTTTTAATAGAAAAAAAAAGCAGGTGAGAAACGTGGAAAAATAAACAAAAAATCGCCAACCACAAAGATGACACCAATCAATTGTTTGGCAACCGTAAACCTTAACCTAACCCGAACCCTAAAACCGAAACCACACCTAAACCCTACCTAATCCCTATACCTAACCCTAATACCATAACCCTAACGCAACTAAAACTTGATGTTATCATAGTTCGTATACTTCAAATCATTGTTTCTTTTTTTAAAAAAAAATTTTTCGGAATAGCAAACATTTTCTGAAATTCGGATAAAGAACACGGTATCTGGTTCGGAAGAAATAGCGAACCTTTTAGCTATCGAAAAAAAACAAAACCGAAGCTTTTTCAATATTCGGGAAAAAAAAAAACGAACTTTTTGAAATTGGGAATTGTTAGCCTTTTATGGATCGGAATAGCGAACCCTTTTTAAAATTCGGAATAGCGAACCCTTTTTCATTTTCGGGAATAGACCCTTATTTTAAGGAATAGTGAACCCTTTTAAGGATTCGGAAAAAAAGCGAAACCTTCAGAATAACGGATACTTCGGAATAAGAAACCCGTCCTCCTCATGAAATCATGAGCATTTGATCAGAAATGTATGTGAAAATTCGAATTCAGACACTGAGTTTTTAATTAAAAAAAAGGGTCATGGATAAAAATGAAAAAAAAAAATATATTCTATAAAAAAAAGTTCTTCCACGGACCTGAATCCGAAAAATGCATGTTTTTTTTTTCAAGAAAAGTTGATCGATTCGGAAAAACCACTGAGGTTTTAAGCGGGAAAACACAGACATACAGAATTGGACGGGGGGTGTTAAATTGAGTTTGTTAATCAAAAATAAAATTACACAAGCAAAAACAAAACCAATCGGTAAACAAAAAAAACCAGTTTTGCGATTGACCCATTCGAAAATCCCGATTCGAGCAATTGTTGTTAATATATTATGTTTAGTTGTATATGGTCTAATAGTGACCAATCTGCTTCGAAAACTTGGTAATTTTTTCCACAACTTTTAGATGACAACCAGGTTTTCCATTTGATTTAAAAATCTCACTTTTTTTCCAAATTAAAAAGAACATTTTTCAACGTTTCAAAAGTATAAACTATTTACAGTATTTGCTTGTGAAGTTCCCCCCAAACCAAAAATATTTACCGAATAGATGAAGTAAATGTTGAAAAAAAAAAAAGATTTCGTTACAAAGAATAAGGGCATGAATGAAAAAGTTCTTATTCGTTTTTTTTTTCGAATTAGTAACATCAATTATTGACAAACACAGTTGTTCGATCTATAAATGTGTTAACGATACTATTATGCAATTTGAATAATCGGAATGGACGAGGAAAAAAAGTTTCGTGACGTTGACACGAACTATGATAAATCATGTTTTTTTAATTAAACTGATTGAGGTCTAAAACTTCATCTACAAATTGAATGTTGTGAAAACCACATATTGTCATATTGATTGGTTAAAGCTCAGAGCAAATAACAAAATAGGCCTCTAAATCTAAATCCATCGAAAATTGGTAATCCACGTTTGAGCAAACTACCTGTTCAAGTGATTGTTGAACTGAGGTTTTAGATGATGGGTTACAAGAAGACATAGAAAAACTGAGTTCATTAATTCATTACTTGCAAAAAAAAACTTTAACGTTGATGAAAATAACCATATTGAGGTCATTTTCTGTCATAGCATATATGAAATGACCCCTAAATGAGGTCAATTTCAATATAGTCATATTGACCAAAGGAGGTAGTTTGAAATCAACTATGTTTGGGGTTTACTTTACTTTTATCAAGATTTTTTTGCATCACATAAAAAATGACTATTTAAAATAGTCATTTTTGACCCCAAAGGGTGATTTTTCCATAAAAACTTCATTTCAACCCCATGGGGTTATTTTTACCACATTTGGGTCAATTTTGACAGTATCCCGAGGGGTCGGTCAAAATGCTTTAATTTTCAAAACCTTCTGCGATTCCAAACACGTGCAGGTTTTCAAGGGAGAAAACAAAGGTAGAACATAATGGTTAAAACTAGTTAGAGAAATAAATTCGAAAAAAAAATCATCAGATACGTAAAACACACCTTTTTAAGCGACAAATGGTAAATTCTTGGAAAATTTAGAGTATGATCACCAAAATCAGATTTTCGAGATGACAAACAGCCAGACTTTCAAATTAAGAAGAGAGATCGATTTCGAATATTAAAAGGAACAGTCATTTTCTTTCAGAGGTGTTTTTTTTCTATTAAAATATATGTTTATATGAAAACTAAAAAGAAAAACGTTTACGGAGATTTATGGTGGGAATTCGCCAAAAATGTTTTTAAAAATAAATAAAAAATTAAAAAAAATGGTGAATATTACAACCTAAACATTTTAAACCACATCCCAATATATTTTAAACTTTCCCTTGAAAACTGTCTTTTTTTCGCGAAGGGAAGAGAAAAACAACAGTTATGTTTGTTTCCGTGTATATTAGGATGCAATCGGCATTGAGCGTGAATATATGCATGGTAGAGTAGCAAAAGCCGTTTCACTTGTGACAGCGCCAAGGAGGGACACTGCCACCCCACCCCCCCCCCCCCCGCCCAGGAAAAAAATGACGGAGTTTGGAAAAATAAGTGATTTGGGCCAAAAATCACAAAATTCTGGCATAACAGATTATGATTTTGGCAAGAAAAAATAAGTAAAAAATCTCTCAAATATGGATGTTTTTGCAAAAAAGTTCCCTTCACTGCCAAAAAAAGGGGTTGGGTTGTTAAACTTTAACACAAGGGCGGTAATTTTAAATTATAGGGGACTGGAAATCAATAGGGACTGCACCTATGTGTTAGTTTACACCATTTCGATGTTAAATATTTTAACAGAAGTTATGTTGCGTTTAATTAACACCATGTTGGTGTTACAATGTATGATATGACCCCGTTTGGTGTTAATTTTAACCCACACTCGGTCTAGCTAATATTTCTTTTAAACAACGCCCATCCCGGATCTTCGACCAAAAATTGCATACCAAATGGCACGATTAGAAGTTAATTTACAGAACTGACCATAGACACGAGTGAACAAGATAAGGAGAACCAGCCAGACCCCCTCTGGGTGTTGATAACCACGAAAAGTCTTAGGTGGGTAATGCGTTTTTAATTTTGTATCATCGGACATTTGTAGTCGGAAAACTTGATTTTAGTTTGTTGTTTGCTTCTATTGCAACTGCTTTACCCTCTAAAGTGTCTAAGCAGACAACAGGGTGCAAAAATACAATAATTACCAAATGTAGCAGCAACAAACCGAGCGGTTGTTGTTGATTAAAGGTGTGCAGTTTAAAATTACACTAAAATTTCAAAAACAGAACACTAAACACGGAGAAGAAGCCTTGAAACCCGAAAATTGGTGTTAAAAAAATGTTAACACCCCAAATTTTGCAGCCCAGTGCCCCCCACTGCCTCATAAACTTTGACCCCGCAGTATGGCACAAAAATCAACAAATCTCCAATCACATTGATGATACCTTCTCCCCCTCCCCCGTTGCTTCTATGTGTTGTATATCATATCACGAGCCTTTCTTTTCTTTTTAAAATCCGTAACAATAAATATTAGGTTTACATTACCCCTTGATTTTACAATAACGTAGGATATGTGTAAATTTATTATGTGGGTCACATTTTTAAATAAAAGCTATCAAACACCAAATCCCAGTGATAACGCAAAAAAAACAACCTTTGGTATGTACAAGCTAGCCGGCATATTGTCTGGCGTACGCGTGCTTGCATCACCACGAGCGGTGCGTAAATCACATTACAGAAAATACACCTAAGACCTTTCAAAACACTGGTCAAAAGGGTGCACACGATCTGCCA
The DNA here is from genome assembly GCA_023653785.1 of Ophioderma brevispina. Classification (NCBI taxonomy): domain Eukaryota; kingdom Metazoa; phylum Echinodermata; class Ophiuroidea; order Amphilepidida; family Ophiodermatidae; genus Ophioderma; species Ophioderma brevispina. The sequence continues at coordinate 13,642 of JAMKCH010052928.1, forward strand.
CGCCCCCTATTTTAAATGTATTGATAGACGTCCATCATATATTGTCAATATCAATGGTGTGAAAATGACAATAGCCATTCCTTTTTTGGAAAGCCAGATGCCGAGCAAAAGTTTCTTCCTCGTCGAGGGAGAAATTTAGTACAAGGGTCTATGACATCCGGGCTATTTTGGAGAGTATGATATTCTACTGAAGTTCACAGACCTGTTACCCACCGTGCCTCCCTTTAGACTGATAGTACCCGGTAGGGTTATTATACATCGAGGCAAAGTAACACAGTTACAAGGTCTAGTAACGAAAGACTAGGGGCAAGGGGGAAGTATTCTTCACAACGCATTGTTTGTGGTAGTGTGAACCTCGGAGTAAACAATTGGTTGTCTATCAACAAGTAAAAGTACAAAATATAAGGGCGTTCCGATGTCCACAATTATGGTCAAAATACGATCACCTGTAGACATCTGTCAGTAGTACGGTATTACATGCAAAGTGTAAAGCTAAGACCTAATTTGTCAGCTAATTTTCGGGAAAGGGACATCCTGAGCCAGGGACGATGTGAAAGAAAAACAGGAGTGGGAAGGAAAGAATGAAAAAGTAGAAAGGAAACAATACCTCCAAGCAAAGAAAGAAAGCAATAAAGAAACGAGAAGAAACGCTAAGAAAAGCCCTCCCTCCATCACTCAATCAATCCATGGAAGCTCCCTAAACCCTCACTCCAATCACACTCCACCCCCCGCCCCAAACCCCTTCCCTGCCTCCCTCTCACTAATGACATTTCATGTCATTCCCTCTCTCCACTAATGTACATTTTTCAGGTTCTTTCCGCCTCCTCTCAGCTCCACAATGATGTATCCCGCCTCTGGTGTCAAAACCCCCATTCCCGGGTCTGACCGTAATGACCCTCCATTATTGAACTACAATTGCGAGTATTCGTAACTGTATAACTCCAGACATAAGCACGAGGGACCAGGCGTTGGCCGGGGAAGAGGTAGTCCCGATATCCTGAGAACCCTGAGCCATGTTAGCACCCCCTCCCATTCTTGTTTTGCGGCGATGGGTTTTGTTCAGATAAAACTCTTAACGATAACAAATTCTGCACATGCATGCATGGTACATCTCCTTTACATTTCCTTTCATCCAGGGTAAAGACTGCAACGGCCATGGGTTCTCATTGCGTGTGGTACGGTGTGGTGGCGCTGTGTAGGTGTAGCCAAAGAAGGCCAACATTGTTGGCGTGTCGGACACTGAGTTGCCTCTGGTTCCGGGTCAAAATCAGAACAGTATTGCAGGTATTGATTAACAGCCTTGTCCACATTTCCACGCATACAAATTAAAATAATAGTAATAATAAATAGGAACGCAAGCTCCTTGCCAAGCACAAAAGCAAGCAAGCAAGCACAAATTTGCAAAATTAATATGGATGAGGAAATACGCGTGTGTGAACGGCCCGCCGTCTTAAAAACTCAGACGGACTGCCCACCTTATGATACAAACTGGAAGAATGTTCGCGAGATGAGGGACGATCGCATTGACATGTTCCAGGGTAGGCATCAGAAGAGAACCGGCTTCTACGACTGGTGTCATCAAAAATTGCCTCAAACACATAATAGTCCTTAAGTCATATAAATAATCAACCATTTTAGTGATCTTATCAAACACCCAAAGATGATTACTTTTGACTTTTTTTTTTTTTTTTTTTTTAATTTTTTAGGTTTTTTCTTTTTTTAAATATTATATAGATATAGATATATATATATATATATATATGTAAGAAATTGGAATAGGACTTAGACGGTTGTAGGAAAATCAGGTTCTTTATTGTGCCATTGCTATCGCCCTCCGGGCTTCATCATTGGCTCACATATATAATAAAGCGAAAGAGAATACAATAATAATAATAGTACGTATGATCACAACAATATAATAATTGCAATAACTATAATAATATATCTGCTATCTCCTGCTTAGGGGGAATCGATCTTTTGATATTCACTCATTACGTCGTTCGGGGAAATATCACCCTTCCCTTAACGCCATCCCTTGTATTTCGATTTATCCGTCAAAGATATGAATATTAATTTATGCAAATGAAGAATAATCCCTAGAATAACAGTATGATATTAATTAATTTTTTTTTGGGGGGGTTTTTTTTTTTTTGGTTTTATTAATTTAAAATAACTATAGAACTCATTATAACTAATGAATTATACAATGATTCCCTAACTACTATATTAGCGAAATATATAATAACTTACCTCACTCTGTCCTCACAACCCCTTATTATGATAATGAAGTTGCATTGGCAGAAAGAGTGATCATAATTACAACAACGACAAAACCTTTTTGGTATTTAGGAGCTGCATATCCATCATAGGCCTATTCCAATTATTTAGAGAGTCGTTTATTACATGTGATAATGGTTATTATATGTGATGCATGATGGCCCAAACCATGAGTTATGGAATGGAAATTGAACACTCACCAAAGAGGTACAAAAAAAGGAACGCAGGCCCAGATGGTGATGTATAGGACGGTGGTAATCGTTCAAATGATACCGTACTAAGGGAAGAGCGTCGTAGCAACCCACCGCAGAGGTTGATGGGTGACAAAAGGAAAGATATGTTGCGAAAGAGGGCGCAGTGATAAAAAATTAAGCGGTAAGAATGGAGCTATGGATGCAGAGGGTAGCGGAACGGTAAACTTTATAGGCCTATGGTGTGACATTGATACCATTAGGTTTAAGGGTACTGTAGTTTCGCTATCCAAAAGGATCGCTTTCCTGATGATATGTTCTGTGCGTTTATGGATGGTTTCGATTCCAAGGAGCGAGAATCTGCTTACTGAGTGACCGGGTAAATTAAAGTGATCGACGATTGGCAGTTTTTCTTTTAGAATGAGGTCAGACTTGGTATGGTGAATTATGTTAAAGAAGAGTAGTAGTTTTACCGACGTATTTGCAGTGGCATTCTTGCACGTACATAAGATAAACGGACCCAGGCGGTTTACAGGAATTTGAGTGGTTATAGGATATCTTTCCCCAGTCGATGAACTGGTGGAATTTTGTTGGGTTTCAGTGAAGAAGACAAACTGAACATTGAGGTACATTTGGTGCAGCCAGTGTGTGGAATTTTCGCTGTGCTGCGTCTGAGGGCGAATGTTGTTGGTTAAGCCACGACCATGTGACATTATCCGTTCTGGATGTCGGATAATGTTACAAGAAGATGGTTGATAAAAAGTCGTAGTTGAATATTCAATTGAATATAGTAGAAAAATAATTTTGGGCATCGCCCTTCGTCAGGTTGATATGATAAGGTTAAGGAGTGATGGTGTTTATGTACATTGTTCATCACCTTCTAAACGAGCTTTGGGCACCCAGATAGCAATCACCAAATTCCTCAACATAACGATTGTTCTTTTTTACAGCTCGGATAAGATCCGGATGGAGGGTCAAAAACCAGGTGTGTAGCATTTCACTAGGGGCAGCGTAGCCAGGCACAAAATGACTCCGTGATGATTGGTCAATGCTGGGTATGTCGTATCAGGTCAGCTGGAAACTGATTCATGGTAACGCTTGTACAAATCTACGGCGAGGGCACCATTGGTAAGTTAATGATTATTGTAATTATTAGTTAGGGTTTCGTTCACTTAGTGTTTTCGTCCTCTGTTTTCCTTAAAAATTTAGGCGTCGGCCCAACTTTTCTTCCCGTTTTTAAGTTAGGCGTTTTTTAACTATATGTCATGCTTTCTTTTCTTCGTTCTTTCTTCTTTCTAACCAACTTAAACACCCTTAACGCTTTGACCTCTGATGGACCAAACTAGTAAAGACCCTTTTGGGGTATGCTTTGTTTGGGGTATAAGGGCACTTAGGATCAAATAGAATAATCTTGACATGATTGCAATATGAAGGTGTCTATAGGGTGTGCTCTGTTTGGGGTCAAAGTGGTCAAAAACATTTAGTGTTAAGAAATTGAAATGCAGAGTCAAATAGGCAATCTGAATGGTGCATTTGTAGTCATATGAAAGATGAAAAAATGCCTATTGTAACCTCTTCGACCACTGTTAAGGGGTCAAAGATCACAATGCCTACGTAATTGTGCTTTGGCAAGAGCACACACTACATCTAGTCCTTTTGTTCTTACAACCTTAAAAAAAAAACTACTTAGCAATGTCAGTGATTTGACTAAATCAGAAAATCGAAAAATCGAAAATCTAGGTATCCTAACATGCCCTGCAAGTGGTTAAGACTAGAAGGCAAGCCTAAGAAGGACAAAAAGGAGGGGCTTTTGCCCCCCCCAATTTTTTCTTGCCCCACTAGTCCCCCCTGGCCGAAAGAAAAATGAGGGATTTTGGCCAAAATTCGGCGATGTGGGGCCAAAATCACAAAATTTTAACTCAATTTTTGACTATTTATGAGGAAAATTGTTAAAAATCATCCAAATATTTGATTACTTTGCCCCCCCCAGAAATTAACTTTGCCCGCCCAGAATTTCACTTTGCCCCCCCCCTTTGCCCCCCCCCCCAGAAAAGGGGTCTGCGCCCCACTGGGTAAGGCGGTGTACTTTGGTTGGAGTCAGATGTCACGTTGGGTACAGCGGTCGAACAATCCTAAAACTTCAAACTCTCTGTGTACAAAAAATGCATGCAATGGACCTTATGGTGTTATATGAATGAGACTGTCTAGTGCCTACGGGGGTGTGATCTGTCTGGGTCAAAGGTCATCTCGGGGTCAACAGCGTCACAACATTTACTGTGTAAAAAACAGGGTCAAATGGCAACTCGAAATGATATCACCATAGGATTTTCATAGGATAATATAGTGTGGGGATCTAAGGTCAAAAAACCGTCTCGTCAAATTGTTCCTTGTGCTACAAAGTGCATGCAATGATCTTGATCTGTACATAGCGTATAAAGGAGAAGCGATCACGTGTATTATGGAATAGGTGCCCAAACCCGTAACCGATTTCTCTCAATTTTTTAAATTCTATAAACTATCAAAATGCGAAACTGATGGTTATGCACCAAAACCTTAAAATGACATTATTTGCTTGATGATCAACGGTCATTGAAAGATAAGTTGTCACATTTGAAAATTGCCTGGACAATGCTAAGCTAATTCACAAGTTGCGTAGCAGTAATGATTACCATGTACAGCATGATTCATTTGCCCGACAGGCGCACGCTATAAACGGCAAAAATTCGAATTTCCCGTGTGTAAGCCACGTGATTGTTTGCATCATTGCTGGGCAGTAAATCATGTACTGCTGCGAGTCGATTAGTATCCATTGGTAAACGGGTGGCTCTAGGTGAAACATGGGAATAATGATCATCCCTAAGTTAGTAATGTTCTTTGCAAATGCGCTTGATGGCATTTTTGTTGATAATAATGAGTTGTGATTTTTACGTTTGCGGAGGCAATCACTGTGGATCAACCGATAACGACGATGGGAGATCCTCATTCTCCAATATGGATCCTGTGTTGGACATTTTTGCACCTGGGTAGGGAGCAGTGTCAGTATTGGATATACCAATGATTATTCAACGTCAACCAAGAGCGGAACCTCCATGTCATGTCCTCACGTCTCTGGTAATTCATTGAAAACATTAAAAAAATTAGAATTAAGAAGAAGATGTTAAATGAAGCACAAATCACTGATCTCTGCAATGGATGCTTACCAACAGTAATTGTATATCAGATGAATGAAAGCAACCGGCGGGAAATCTTGGTCGACGAACACACTAGCATTCAGAGACACCTGTTTAACAGAAGTTGATCTCGGTTCACCGTGTCATTCGCGCAACAACTTCAAATACACTGAGCTCACGAATGGCTGAATTCTGTAGTCGGGTATGTAGCAATCCACATATCAAGGGAACCTTTTGTGTCAAATGGACCGGTCTTCACCACATGGTTGGCTCTTTTTGGATTACCAGTATGGCCGTCAGTGCCTCAATTACGAAGCCAGATACCAAATCATTGTATAGAGTTCAGTGAGCACAATTGAAAAAGACAATGAGAAGTCATTAAATTGTTATATAAGGACAATGATTTATTTCCCTTCTGCCTTGATCCCATGTCTAAAAACAAAACTGGTGTCAATGCGGGCGGAGCAGAGAGGATATTCGCGTGCAGTCATTATGGCGTACTACTAAAAATTGCTTTTGATGTATCAAGGTTGTGGAATTATAGCGCAGAAAGATTAGCATCGGTCTTTGGTGCCAGCTTTGGATGAACTTTTTCCAACATCAAATTGAGTGTACAAGGGGATTCATATCTCAGACTTGTCAATGGTGCATGGACAAGGTATAGGACTTGGTCACTAGGGATGGAGGTGAAATACCAGAGGATATTTTAATCTCATTAACGATTTAACCAATTTCAACCACTGTTTGTTGCCTTGCCAGATACGGAACATGGGCAGTTAGGGTCCACTGTAAATGAGTCTCGACCATTTGCCCACTCAAGCAAATCATTGTGACATGATCCATTCATAAGTTGATCTTATGTTAAATGATTCCCACTTCAAAGAATACCATCCAATCACTGATCAAGGACATGGTACACTGTTAAAAATTTCCGTAAATTAAGAAAACAGATTTTCCGTAAATTTACGGAAATCTGTTTTAGAAAACAATAAGAATAAAAAAACAAAAGACATAAAAATGTTAATTTACGGAAATATTTCAAAATTTTCAAAAACTTTTTTTTTTTTGGTTCCGTAATTTTAAATTACGGAAAAATTCTGTTAAAATACACATTTTGTCCAAATGAGACAAATCTGTAAACTTACTGTCAAGTTCCGGTAAGTGACAGAAATTTTCGGTAACTTACCCTAAAAAAAATGTCTGGAACTACTGCTGCCAGAAATTTCCGTAAATTTACGGAAATTTTTTTTAACAGTGTGGGCCTATTGAATGCACTGTGGCACAGTGAATAGGAAAATGGACAGTAAATGCAAGATGAATGAAGAGGAGATGGCACTTTCCTGCTGTTGCAGCTTATACAACAGTTTTATGAGCATTTTGTTTTGGTTTTATTCATTTTTTCATCAGCATATCCTTGAGAAAAGCTTTTTCACAAAAATTTGAGGTTGATTACGATTCTTGGCGGTTTCTTGTGTTATGAGTAATTGCCCCTTTTTTGTTTCCATAGTCCCGCCATAATATCCATGTGCTGTAATTTCTGTCCTTTAACGGAAATGCAAAATTGGCGATTTCTTACAGATTACGACCTATTTGCAACGTAAGCTTAGGGGACACAGGATTACTAAGACTAACCGTTCAGATGATATAAACAAAATCGCTACTTTTTTACGCAGTCGGGGGGAACGGGTTGTGGATCACACGAAATGGCCCTTTTAACTTTCCAATGACTTGATACAAAGATACAAAATAAAAGGTTTTTAAGCTAGAACCCATACAGAACTGAAGATTAAATTTTATAATAAGTTATAAAAAAAAACTTTAGACAAGTGTAAATGCTATATTTTTTCCCATTCCACTCAAGCCCACCAAAACGCTTTTTTTCGACACTGTGTACTTCACTATCGGCTGATTCTCTTCAGAGTAAGTACATAGGCATTGCTTAATATAGGTTTCAAATTTTACAAATCAAACGTCATTGTTATTTCATTATGTACACGTTTAATAAACAAAGCGGCTCGAACAGGTACCCTTGAAAAGCTATAAACAAACATTAACAACACATAACTTTTCTATTAACAGGTGGCAAGCTGCTAAGGTGTTTGGAAGAAAACCCAATCTTGGACGCTTTTGAAGTTGAAAGACGAATTAAAGAAGACAGCTACCCCGGATGTTGTTTCCGGCAAATCCGGATGGCAGTCTCCAACCTATTTGCTGTATTCCAATTAATAATTAATATTATATTTTTATAATTTTAGGTTGTTTTTTTGTTTTTATGTTAAATTTCATGCCTCATTTCAATGACGTTTTATAGAGTTGAAACGTGTCCCCCGCCACAAGTTTGACTCCCCCGAATCGCCGGAAGTAGCCTCAATTTCGATAGCAGGACTAAAGGGCCATATTTTTTCATTGTTCGTCCTAAAATTTCCGCTTCCAAATCAGCGCCTTTCCAAGATAAAAATAACTGTCTTAAATGTAAACCATCAATATCAGCAAGTAGTGAATGGGGCTTTGTAATGTAATATGCATTATCGTTTCTAACCATTTTTCCACGAAGTTATTGGTTTGATGGTATGCAAGTATCAAGCTCTCTTAGCAAGTAGAAATAACGGTACACCTAAATCGACCAAACTCCTTTAATGTGGCATATAATGTAAAGGCGGGGCTTCAAATACTAAACCGTGCCTGTTGCTCGCCGGTTCGCCAGTATAGCCCATGACATACTTTCCATTCGCAGCGAGCAATTTCTGTTTGAGCAGGGTGTACCACTTGATCTTGGGTCAAAATCCGGTATTGCGCCGGCCAATCGTTCGCTGGACTGGAAGTATATCATATGATGGCTTATGTTTTCAAGATGGAGCCCGGGTTTAAATATTTGTTTTAAACAATAACGCAGTTTCAAGAACCACGAACAACCCGCAGTTAATTTTGAAATATTTGGGGTTAATTGCAGATCACTTTTTTTTAAAGATACATCTACAGCCAATGAATAATCTCTTTTTCTTTGGGTTTAAACACTTTGTATTCCCCATTCTATGATCCCAAGGATAGTCAACTTTTGATCAAGTGTATGTAATAACCTATTCCAAAGAGTCAAGAAGGTATGGTGATATTGTGTATTTGTAATGAATTGCGTTTGTGTAGCGCCAGTTCCAATGCTGGATTCAAGACAAACGCAAAAAGATTGTTTTGTAATATATCCCAGACTCCTTACAAGGAAAATCATGTTCCCAACAAAGCCAACTCTACTTCGAAATACACAGGGTTCCATTGTCAGATGGTCAACTGTAAAGAATCCAGAGGTTAAACGAGGTCTTTGTTATTTCACGTCATTTGTTACTGGTTTTAATATGACCTTGGACACTCACCCATCGAGTTACACGGACGTTTCATCGGAAAATCAGAATGAAGTGTACTAAGCTTAATCGCCGTAGGGGTTCTAATTCTGGCCAATAGTGTCCAGGTATTGATATTCATCATATCACAAAATGCTGCTGAAATAAGAGACAGACAGGAAGTCGGCGGTCGCTTACAGTCACAACTGAACTATACCACTAACATTAGAACATTGTAGTAAGCTCATGGGTGCGTAGTTGACTCTCCTAATCCAAAACAAGTAGACCTATCTGGAGGCAAGATGGAGAGAGTTTGCCCAAGAAATCAAGAGACGGGTTTTAAGAAGGTTGCGCCGCGGGGTAGATGATAGACTTGTCCAAATGGTGGCGTAACGATCGACATCCTCTTCCCCCCTTTACCCCATCAAAATTGAGATTTGCTATGAAAAAAATTTTTTAATATTTTCTACACTGATCTTTGAACTTTAAAGGCGCGTGAAATATTGCGATGTTATTCAAAAAGGTGTCCAGATATAGTCGACCACAATAGCTCACACACCCACCCACCACACAAATGGAACGATCATTTCGCCAAAAGCGACAAAATGGCACCGTTAAACTACAAAATTTAAAGAAGATGTACCGCTCAGTGGGGTTCGAAAATGTGGGGACGCACCGACTATCATGGTGTTTTAAAATGGGGGAATACTGGCATGCGTAAAACGAGGACAGTCCCCGGTTGGGTGTGGTCCCCGGTTTGTATATTAAAAGTGGGGGTATTCTGCGTACGGATATGCAAGGTCTTATGGGGCGTTTTAAGCCTATGAGAGACCGTTTGGTTCTTTGTGGGGACGTTATAAGGAAGTAAACCCAAATATAGTATTGCGATTGATGCCGTTAAGTAAAACAGCCCGTCACCAAAAAGACAGTGTTACGTATATGATTTAAAGAGACACTATAACGCAAAAAAAAATACCCTCCACCAACCCCATTTTACATAATAACGAATATACCCAAATAGCCAGTAAAGACCTTCTAACGGGAAAAGTACCATGTTTAGGTTGAAAGAAGAATTAGGGAATTCCCTTAGTGCTATATTGAGGAATCAGGCGTGGGTTAAAAATGGAAATAGTTGCACAAGAGGAGAAATGGGAATTCCCCAAGTGTAAATTTAGAAATGTTTTTTTTTTTTTTTTTTTTAAAAAAGAAAACAGTTGCAAAATTAGGTAATTACCCATGATTTTATAAATGTGAGTGATGCAATGCAGAATGATGATGTATTTCTGTGAAATCAAGATTGACAGTGATTCAGGTTATGTTAATGCATGATGATGCTGTAATGAGGGATTAGGAAAGAGGAAAACAAGTGTGAGTGTTACCATAATTATCACTGGAAGGACTCAGAGCGGCAGTTGTAACCAGGAGCTATACA